>JAJEJO010035703.1:0-10619 GCA_020662805.1 Glaucomys volans
AAAATTTTTGTGCTTGCAGAGTTGTACAGTGGTTTTCAAATTAGAATGTGCAAGAAAATCTCATAGAGAGCTTGTTTAATTTACCTATGCAAATGAATCTAAATCAGTTGGTCTCAACTGAAGACCAACAGGATCTTCATTTAACAAGCAAACTGGGATTATCTAGATGAGAAATGCTGAAACAGGAATATGACTTTGTAGGTTTTGCTAGATAATGTGGACATTGCAAAAGACTGTGAAAATAAATTATTTTGATCAAAAAAATTCTAATGTCTCTAGGGCAGCTCCTAATAACTCATGTTGTAAATTATTTTCTAAAAACCAAAACAAATAAACAAGCAATATTCCCTCTCACTTCCTCCCTAGTTTTATCTATTGGGAAGCTGGGAGAAGGTGTGTTCAGTTTTGTCCTTAAATAAATGCAGGTCATGATAATCTCCAATTCCATCCATTTATCTGCAAATGCCATATTATTCTTCTTTATGGCTGAGTAGTATTCCATTGTGTATATATACCACATCTTCTTTATGCATTCATCTGTTGAAGGGCATCTAGGTTGGTTTCAGAGTTTAGCTATTGTGAATTGAGCTGCTATAAACATTGATGTGACTGTGTTACTGTAGTATGCTAATTTTAAGTCCTCTGCGTATAAACCAAGGAGGGAATTGGAGATTATCATGCTAAGTGAAATAAGTCAATTCCCAAAAAACAAACTCCGAATGTTTTCCTTGATAAGCGGATGATGATGTAGAATCTGGTTGGGGTCGGGGTGAGAGAGGAATGGAGGATCTTTAGATTATGTAGCAGGAAATGAGACGGGGAGGCAGGGGGGGTATGAAAAATGATGGAATGAGACAGACATCATTACCCTATGTACATGTGTGATTAACAAGAATGATATGAATGTATATCATGCACAATCATAGAAATGAAAGATTGCACCGCATATGTGTACAATGAATCAAAATGAAGTCTGGAAAAAATTAAAAATAATAAATAAATTAATAAATAAATAAGTGCAGGTCAATTATGTGAAAGCCCTGTGAGGTATGGACTAGCTAAATCATAAGCTTCCCTGGTCCTCTGGGTCTTCGACCCTTTTCTGTGTACCCCAAATCCAAATACCTGCTAAGGCTCCCCTTGTTTGGGGCAACCTGGTTGGACATGTTTGTTCTAGATACCCATCCTATGTTCCCCAGAAATGACAAGGCAGACAGTGGAAGCAGAAGATAGAGGTAGAATGCTAGTGACAGGCTTTCTGAATTAGGGGTGTGATCAAACTTGGAGCACCTCTGCCAGTCATGGCCGGGTGTGGCCTCATGTCAGGTCCAGAGTATAACCCAGAAATGGGTTCATAAACATTTCTATCCTGAGTCAATTTCTTTTTTCTCCAGATCATTTTAAATAAATCATGTGTGCGTGTGTGTTATGTTGTTATGTTGTACACGTGGTGTGTGTGTGTGTGTGTGTGTATGTGGATATGAATTATGGCCATTTTACTCATGTAGAAAGAAATGATTAGGTGTTCTTGACATCCACATCAAATACTACGGTGTATTTTCATATCTACTTTCTTATTTGAGTCTCATAAAAACTGTGTGGGTAAGGTAGAGTTGATAATATTTTTCTTACTTTGAGAAAATGGAAATTGAGAACATTCTAACAGGTTTTTAAAATTTTTTTATTTATTCCCCTCCCTTCACTCCCCTTTACCTAATATACAGTAACTCTATTCTTCCCTAACCTTCCACCTTATTGTGAATTAGCATCCGCATATCAGACAAAATATTCAGCCTTTGGTTTTTTGTGTTTGGCTTATTTCACTTAGCATGATATTCTCCAACTCCACCCACTTACCAGCAAATGCCATAATTTAATTCTTCTTTGAAGTTGAGTAATATTCCATTGTGTGTGTGTGTGACCATGCAGAGATTTTAACATGTTGTATAACTTTGAACAAGTTATACCCATCTGAGCTGGATTTATTTTTGTTGTTGTTGTTTGTTTTAGTTTTTAATCTACAAAATAGCTATGCCAATCTCCTGGTAACACTATATCATAATTAACATGTCCCCAAATTAGAAAGCTAGAAAGGGATGTGACCTAGATCTTATTTCTCCAAGTTCAATATATGGTCTTCTAAAAAGCACTGCTCATCAAAGAGGGAAATTGAATAAGCAGTTAAGTGGGGACTTGCCAATCTTGCTCCATCCAGGGTAGCAGAAACAAGAAGCACTCTCACTGTTGTCTATTGGAAGAGCAGGGTGGTCTGTGTGGATCAATACCCTTCATGTGGCCTGTGTTCGGGTCACCCTGCCCTGGCCTAGGACACTCCCATAAAACCACATGCTCAGAGTCTATGAGTCAGGATGTGGTAAGAGAACCAGGTTGGTGGCAGCAGCCCCTGTGCAGGATGGTCCTGCTCTGCCACCACAAGTAGATGTCAGCCTGCTGGAGTTTTAAAGCAATCTCATCTGCTCCATTAGGCCTTAGGTGTGGTCTCTCTGTCTTGCTACTTTTTTATTCCATATTTTTTATTGGTGCATTATATTTGCACATAATAGTGGGATCTGTTGCTACATATTCATCTATGCACATAATACAATATAATTGGGCTAATATCATTTCCCCCCAGTATTTCCCTTTCCCTTCCTTCTTCTCTCCCCCTGATCCTTTTCCTCTGCTCTCCTAATCTCCCTTTGATTTGCATGAAATGCCCTTTCCCCACCTTTCTTTTCCTTTTCCTCTCTGGCTTCCACATATGAGAGAAAACATACAAGCCTTTGCTTTCTGAGTTTGGCTTATTTTACTTAACATGATGTTCTCAAGTTCTATCCATTTTCCTGCAAATGACATAATTTCCTTCTTCTGTATGGCTGAATAAAACTCCTTGTGTATATCTACCACATTTCTTTATCTATTCATCCATTGCTGGACATCTACCTGCCTCACTACTTTGAAAAATAGTGCCTTCCTTGCAAAATCCAACTCTCAAATGTAAATCTTGCACAGGATGGCAGAAAAAGTCAAGCTGTAAATCAAAAGACCTCATCCTAATCCCAGATAGCTGTGTGGACTTGGGAAAGTGACTTAACCTCTTTGAACCCCAGTTTCTACATCTTTACAACAGACATAGTTGATCAAATCATCTCTATGACAGGTGATCTCCAACTTTTTAGCAGACTTTAAGAATCACCTTGGGAGCTGAGTCAGTTGCACACTGGTAGGAGCCCTGGTCCCAGTGGTCCTGATTCCATAGGGTGAAACAGTGGTAAGGCACAGGAATCTG
Source organism: Glaucomys volans (assembly GCA_020662805.1). Classification (NCBI taxonomy): domain Eukaryota; kingdom Metazoa; phylum Chordata; class Mammalia; order Rodentia; family Sciuridae; genus Glaucomys; species Glaucomys volans. Next base: position 3,290 of record JAJEJO010035703.1, read on the forward strand.
AATTTCTAGCAAGTACTCTTAAGTGATTCTGCCAGAGCTGGTTTGTACACAACAGATTCAGAAGGAATGTAGGGCTGGGCTCCTCCAGCTCCTCCAGCATAGATTTCCCCCTCTCTGTAGTTAACTAGTCACTAAGAGCTGGGCACGGTATCTTCCTCTTTCACCTCTTCCTTTAAATCCCACAGCAAGGTCAGGTTTCTGTGCAGATTCTGGCAATGACTTCTGATTTGAAAGAAATTTTGCCTTCCTTATTCTGCCTTTCATTCTCTCCCAATATAGTTTGCTTGTATTTTCCCTAAAATCTTCTAATCAAAAGCCCACCAATGACTAGTAGTTGTCTGAGGGATGAGATGCAAACCCCTGATTCTCACCACGTTTCCAAGTCCTTATCTTTGATGCCTCCTCCATATGAACTTGCTGCCCCTTGAATAGTTGGGTGTGTTTCCTCACCATCATGCCCTCTGCTCCTATCCCATCTCCTCCCAAACATGCTGGCTGTCCTGCTCTCTACCCACTCTCTAGATTCTATTTGTATTTTAAAGCCCAATTCTTCAAGTTCGTGTCCTTTACCATGGTCTTTTTTGACTACCCCTCCTGCCCCTCAACTTGCCTATATTCCTCTAACTTTAGTTCCCCACCACAAAACGGTCATTTTCTCTTTTCTGCCTTCCTGGCATATCTCAGTGTCCTTACTAATCCTTAGTAGCACTGGTGGTGACTGAGTGACTGCATTTCTGTGTCCTTTACAATGCTCTGCACAGAGTAGGTATTCAATACAGATTTTCTGCACCATCTTTTCCCACAGAAGGCTTTCGCTGGTTCAACAGCAAATCTAGTCTACACATGCATGAGCTAATTAACTTCTGACATTTTTCTATGTTTGCAAAATAGAAAAACCAAAACAGGATACTCCTCATCCCAGGATGTTACAAGAAACAATTTCTTAAATGAATAATTGTTGAATAAGAAACAAAACGTACAAGTGCACCTGCCTGCTTAGATTAAAGATACTTCCTTGAAGTAATCATGCAGGCTTTCTTCTTTGGGTGAAGGATTTCCTGGCCTCCTCAGAAAGACTTGTTAATAATAATATTTATTAGATGTTAGGAAGAATCAGGCCCTCTATTAAGTACTTTATGCGCCTTATTTATCAGAGCTTTGGACTGCATTATTTTACTGAATTTTCCCAAGCACCCAATGCCGTAGTCATCCTAACCTTGTTTTACAGATGAGGAAATTGAGTTTTAAGAGATTAAATAATTTAGCAAAAATCCCTAACTAGTATCAGCCGGAACTTGGATCTACATTAGTCCAACTGCAAAACCTATGCCTTGCTGTTACATTTTCCTCCTTTGCTGTAGGTGGCCTGACATCCCAGGGTCTTTTAATTGTTGCTTGCAGATCAGTAGTCTGAGGAGATTATAACTTCTTTGGAGAGAATGCCTTTTCTTTCTTGTGTCTTCAGTTCCTCCTAAATAGTAGGTGCTCAATGAAAGCTGAGTGAATGCAGATTGGAAGAGAAGACAGGAATAAGATAAAGACTACATCATGTCCCAGGTTGGGTCATTCTGACAGGTGCTAATGAATACCTCAACAATGTAAGAGGCAGAGTCCAGAGGAAGCTCTCAAGTTGCCATCACCAAGGCTGAGTGGAAGAGTTTGCACTTGAGGTAGAAATAACCCCTCCCTCCAGAATGCCTTCCTCTATTCAAGCTCCTCATCAGTAGCCAACACAGTATACACAGTACTGGGTCCTAAATTACTTCGAACTCCTATGATCTATCTGCAGGTCACCCAGGTTATTAGTTGCAAACAGCGCTCACCTTAATTAGTTTAAGCAGAAAATAATTTTATCAAAGATCTTAGGGATCTCACAGAATTTCCAAGAAGGCCACAGAATCAGGCTTAGGGGCTATTCAAGCAGAACCACACAGAAACCCCATTGTGAATGAGGTGCCTCATCACTGCTACAGCTGGAAGCAGATACCTTGGTTCATGCCAATGATGCCAGACTGAGGATCCCTGAAACCCAGTCCACCCTGCAGCCAGAACCTGGGCACGGCAGCCACCCCTTTGTTAAAGATGAAGTCCATGTAGGAGCTGTGGCAGCACATTGTTCTCTTCCTAATCAAAGAGCGTGGCATCTCTGGGTGGAGGAGAACACTATATATTGACATCCAAGCTTCAACAAATGTTGGGGGAAAAGACATCTGACTTCTAACCTGATAGAGCAAAATTCAAAATGTGTCTTTATTTCCAATGCAGAAAGGGAGCTGAAAAGATGCTAAGGATTCTGTCAAATATAGCAGACATTAATGTCGTAGAGAAACATCAGCAGCTGAAACTTATTAAGCATTTACTCTGTGCCAAAGCATTTTGAAGACATTCCCCTTTCCTCCATGTTATAGCCACATACCTGATAATATTAGTATCCCTACTTCATGCAGGTGGAGAGTGGGGCTGGGAGAGTTTAGTTTTCTAAGGTCGTTCATCTAAAGTGTTATGTTCCACCAGACTAGATTAGAGCTTCCTGCCACTTCCTTGAATTTCCCCTATCATAACACTCTGCTTGCTCAATTGCTACTACATATTTAGTTGTGTATTTTCTGCTAAGAGCCACGCACATAAGAGTCTATCTGTTCATCTCCAGCACAGATCATATGTATCCAGTCCATTTACATATACCAACTTTCTCTGTGCAGTTAGCACATTCAACCAGCTATCCCACAACAAGGCACTGAGTTTGTCTGATGGGAAGGCATTGCTACTAGATACTGAGGATACCATGGGAACCAGAGAGGTAAGGGCCCTTGCATCATGGAATTTACATTTTGCCTGAGGGAGACAATCAACAAAACTTGTGTATAATATAACTGGAGATGATAAGTGCTTTGAAGAAAAATAAAGCAAAGAGGAGAGAATAATGGGGTCGGGGTGATGAGGAAGGTTTCTTTAAAGAGATGGTGTTTGATACACTAGAATGTAGAAAAGAGGCAGTCCTATGAAGATCTGGGGAACTGTCAGAGCTTGGACCTTAAGTATCCCCCAAAGGCCCCAGTGTTAAAGGTTTTTTCCTCAGCCTGTGGTGCTACTGGTGGTGGAGCTTTTAAGAGGTGGGGCCTAGCGGAAGGAAGTTAAGTCATGGGGGACTTGTTCTTTAAGGGTACATTGGGACTTCAGGCCTTTTCTCTCCATTTCTTTGCGCCTGGCTGCCATTGAGGTGAACAGGCCTCCTCTGCTATGTGCTCACACTGTGATGTATTGCCTCTTCATATGCACAAAGCAACAGGGTGAAGTGAACCTCTGAAATTGTAAGCCAAAATAAACCTTTCCTTGTTGTAGGCTGATTACCTCAGGCATTTTGTCACAATGATCCAACACATAAATCATGCTCTAGATGTTGGGAACAGCAAGTACAAAGGCACTGTTTTAGTCAGCTTTTTTACTGCTGTGACTAAAAGACCCAAGTGGCCCTTCTGTTGGCTTGTCTGTGCTTGATTCCTACAACTTTCCTAGAATAATGTCCAATCTTACTGGCATTTCTTAATCTCGAGGATCTCCAAAGCAGCTTCAGCTTCCTGCTCACATCTCCACACTTGCACTTCTCAGGAGCTGCCCACAGGGATTCCTACCCTGTTGCACCTTGCCTGGTCTCTGAGGCCTTCCTTTGAAATCTTGGTTGAAGCCTCCATGAACCCCTAACTCCAGCATCCTGCATTCCTGCAGAACCAGCACCACGTGGTTGATGCCAAGGTCTGACACCATCTTGAGCAGTAGCCAGGCCTCCAGGGATCCTGGCTGCAGCAGCCTCTGAGAGCCAGGATGACTGAGCACATTGGAAAAACTTCCAGGCCCCCTTGTGCAAGAAGGGTTCCCCATTGGTCTCTTCTCAAGGGAATTTTCACCTTTACTCCCTTGAGCTTTAGATGAGTGTGGTCTTGGCAGCTCCTGACATGCCCTCAAGCCATCTTTCTTAAGGTCTCTGGGGCAAAGTCTTTGTTATTACTCTAGTAGCAGTAATGTCTTCAACAACTGCAACTTCCTTAGCCCTAGTTATACTTCTGCCTTTCAAGTCCTCATTTTTCAAATCTTTCTGCTCTGTTTTCTGCTCCTGATTATCACAATAAATTTGGCTAAAAGCTGCCAGCAATATTCATGCCACTGCCTGAACACTATCCTGCCTAGAAATTTCTTCCACCAGATTAAGAAGTCCATTGCTTTTAAAAATCAGCTTCGCAGAAAGTCTTGGGACAAGGGCAAAATACAGACAAATTTTAGCCAGAATAGAACATGAATGGCCTCTAGTCCAATTACCAATAGTGTCCTCCTTTTCCTCTAAACCCTCTTGAGCACTGTCTTCAATGTCCAAGTTCTATTGGCATTCTGGTCTTCTGAATGCCCACCAGAATCAGCTGTTAAGTTCCACTTACAACAACCTAAAGCATTTCCAGTTAGTATCGATAAGCATCTCAGATTTCCTCCCACCAATTCCAAAATGCTCCAAAAGCTTCTGAACCATATGGTCAGGTTAGTCACAGCAATGACCCCACTTCTGGTACCAATTTCTGTTTTAGTCATCCTTTTCACTGCTGTGACTTAAAGACCCAACAAGAATAACTGTAGAGAGAAAAAGTTTATTTGAAAAGTCACAGTCTCAGAGGTCTTAGTCCATAGAAGCCTTTTCCATTCCTCAGGGTTCGAGGTGAGGCAGAACATCATGGCAGAAGAGTGTGACTGAGGGAAGCAGCTCACATGATGATCAGAAAGCAGAGAGAGAGAGAGAGAGAGAGACTCCACTCAGCAGATACAGATATATACCCCAAAGCCATGCTCCCAATTTCCACCTTCTCCAGTCACACCCTAGCACTCAGTTAATCCCTATTAGGGGATTAATCACTGATTGGGTTAAAACTCTCACAACCCAATTATTTCTCCTCTGAATCTTATTGCATCATCTCACATGTGAGCTTTTGGGGAACACCTCACATCCAAACCATAACAGTCACTGAGGTGGTAATGCAGTTGGCCTGTTCCAGGGCAACAGGACAAATGAGCTAGAGTATCATGGAAAACAGGAAAGTGTTTGGAGATGTGCTTAGCAAGATAATCAGGGACCAGGTCATATACAAACTTGAAGCCACTATCTTATTTAAGTTTTATTCAATGTGAAGGCAGCATTGAATAGTTTTGTACAAGGGAATACCACAATCTGATTTAGTTTTAATTAGATTTAGTTTTAACTGAGGTCACAGTGGGAAGATTGGCCTGGGACTGGGGAAAGGTTAGAAATAAGGAGACTGTGTAGGATGTTATGCTAATAGTAAAACAGAAGAGCAAGAACTTGGACTGGGATGATGGTACAGGGGATGGTAAGAAGTGTTGGGGTTTTGACAAATAGGCTTCCTAATGTATTCATTGGGGTGAGGAAGAAAAGGGACTAGAACTACTGGATAAGTGGAGATGCCATTTTCTGAGATTAGAAGACTTGGGCAGGAATCTCTTTGGAGGAAAACCTCGAATTTCATGGTACTTACTAGACATCTAAGTGGACATGCTCAGAGGCATTGGATATAGGAGTTGGGATTTCAGGATAGGGACCAACACTAGAAGTATCAACCTGGATGACATGAGTACACAGATGTTGTGTCAAATCTCAAAACAAAATGGGATCACCTTACATTGAACTCAATGAATATTTGTGTGAAATATTGATCAACTGTTTCAGGATAGAGATTGGGCTTGAAGTAGCTCTGACTCAGAGCCTTAAGATATGTAAGTTGTACTACTCAGCTATATGACCTTGGACAAATACTTAGTCTTTCCTGAACTTCAGGACAAGAGAAAATGATTTTACTGAAGGAAAGAGAGATAGAGCCACTGAGGGAAAACTGTGGAAAGAGTAGTGCAGTTGGAACCAAAAATATAAAAGGAAGAAACCATGAGGGAGAGGGTCAGAAGAGAGCAAGACCTATAATTCCCATCTGGGAGGCCTTTAATCTTCCATTCTCATGCATGGCCATTTGCTTGATTACCATGACCCTCTGCCCAATGAGTGTTTACCTTGATTTTCTCAATCACATTTTCTAGAATTGCCCATGAAACACACTTTTATAAGGTCTCTTGAGAGAAATTTATTTCTATTTGTATAATAAGTGATCTTTCCTGAGAAGTGTAAAACAAATTCCAAGAAATCTAAGAATCCCATAACTTACATGGAGCTTCCCTTTAGTCAATGCTGGAAAACTTCGACCATATGAATGGCATTTTTGCATGAGCCTTGTTCCAACTCAATTTTATACCCCAGTAGTGTTTGTCTTTTTTCGTTTATATGTTCTTTTGTTTATGTTTTTTTGTGTGTGTGTCTTTAAATACTTCTGACAGTTACCTAAACTTCTCTGTGGAGCAAGGCAGGAAATAAAAAATAAACAAAAACAGTATCTGAAGGAAACTTCATTTCAAATCATCCGTATTGCTGACCTTGTAAACTCAGTTGTCTGACTTCTGTTTGAGAAACACTGTCACTCAGGTGTCCATTAAGAACTATGCCCCAAGTTGTTTCTCAGCATTCCTTCTTCCAGGGAAATGAGTAAATGAACTCAGTTCTTCCCCCACTTACTATGAGAACAGGAGTCGGATGAGTTTAACTACTTTAGGAATAAAAGAGACCCAAGTGACAGCACACTTATTACTAGTTCTTGGTCAAGCCTAGACTAGTTCAACTCCTGATGCAAAGCCAGTACAGATACTTGATGGCTTTGGCTTGTAGTAGGAGTCCTAGTTCCCCAGGCTGAAGTTGTCTTCATCATGAAATAGAGGTAGTTCCAAGCACATATGAAGGAGAGGTGGGACAGGCCTCCAAAGGCATGTCCATGCCAAGGAGCACTGCCTGGGCCAATGTCAGTTCAAACCTAGAATGGAGAGTTTACCACGTTTCAGAAGCAAGGTCATATGACAGCTCTGGCATCATGAAGACTCTGGGCTTGGCCTTAAGAAAAGACATTTCCTCTGTAAGCCTGAATTAGAAAAGAGGAAAATGGTAGTCAAGATCGCTTCTCAAGGGTCTACATGGGATGGTCTGCTCCTTGAGGGCCCCTTGGATGAGCAAGGGAGGAATTTGAGGGGGCTGAGATTATTTTAGCAGCAAGCAAGAGAAAAGTCAAAGAAATATTGTTTTGCTAAAGAGTTATTGAGACCTAAGCTGGTCTGGTCTGGAGAAATGCTAGTTACGGACTATTTTTAGAAATGATTGAATCATTGAAGGCATAGAGAATGTTTATTTAAATCTGCTTGTGATAGTTTCCATGAACACTAAATTTATCTGTAATAAAAA
>JAJEJO010035716.1:0-13101 GCA_020662805.1 Glaucomys volans
GGCAATACCATACTTGTACCTTAAGAGTCTCCATGAGGATTAGAGATGAGTGGTTCTTAATAGGTGATTTTTGCCCCCTGGGACATTGGCCATTTGGAGGTATTTTTTGATGGCAATGAGGAGGGCAGAAGTGCCATTCGCATCTAGGAGGCAGAAGCCAGGGATGTTGATAAATATCTCAGCATGCCCAGAAAAGTGTCCAACAACCAAGAATTATCTGATCCCAAACATCAATAATGCCAAGGCAAGAAAATCTAGATGATGGAATAAAAAGTAATATTAATTTCATGATGAACTTTTTAAAGGTACTTGAATGAGTAAAAAACATATGCCTAAAATGTCTGGGTCAGTGGGATTTGAGGGGGTCAGACCCGAGTTCAAATTCTGACTCTGATGCTTTGTGGGAATGCAACCATGGAGTTATTGCTTTGCCTCTCTGTTTTTAGTTGGAAAATAGGGGTAATTTCCTCCAAGGATGAGAATCATGTAAAATGCTTAGCTCAGTGCCTGGCATGCACTAAGTGGTAACCAAATGCCACCACTCGTTATCATCTTCACTGTCAGGTCTGTGGGCATGTGTGGGATATGCAGCTGGAGCTGGTGTCCTTATGATAAAGTTTGGGTGGAAGGAGAAAGTCACAGGAGAAGTCATTCAGTCTTCACATTCGTGCAACAAGACCAGCTGTGCTGCACCCCTCTGCTTTGCAGGTGGGAAACTGATGCTCCCCACTGTGAAGGCAGCCATCTGAGGTCTCAGACTCCAAGTTCAGTGTTTTTTCTACCATCTCATAGTAGGTTCAATAGGGTCCCCCTATATACATATCCTCTGGGAATTGCAGAATGAGACCTTTCTGGAAACAGGATCTTTGCAGAGTGATTAGTTAAGATGAGGTCATACAGAATTAGGGGGGACCTAACTCCAATGACTAGAGTCCTCAAAGGGGAGAGGATGCTCAGGGACAATCATAGGAGGAGATGGCCACATCCGGACAGAGGCAGACACTGGAGTGAGGCAGCCACCAGGAATGGTGGGGAAAAGGGAAGAGTATCCCCTAGAGCCTTCAGGGGGGTGTGACCCAGAGGACACCTTGGTTCCAGACTTCTAGCTTCACACACTGGGGCATGAAAAATCTCTTGTTTTAAGTCTTCTAATTTTTGGTAATTTGTTATAGCGGGTCTGGGAGCCCATGACACACCTTCTTCCAAGAAAAACCAAAATAGTTCTGGGAAGGAAGGAAGAAGAGAGAGGAAGGGAGAAAGGGAAAGGGAGAGAGGGAGAGAGGGGGAAGAGAGTGAGCGAGAGAGAGAGCGCATGCGCACACACACACGCAAGTGAGTGAACTCAGGTAGAGAGCAGGAAAGCAATTGTAATTTGTATGAGGTGAGGGATTCATGATGAGAAAGAAGGAAGAGAAGAAATGAAGGATGGGGTGAGGAATCTGTGTCTGTAGCCCTACATCTACGTGATCCCTGACTTTCTGAAGACGTGGCTCTATCCTAGAGCAACAATGCCCAGCACACAGACACTAGACACTTGCCAGATGCAAACATGAGGTGTCTTTGGCTTTCTGCTGCTATAACAAGACACCTGAGACTGGGTACTTTATAACATACATTTACTTGGTTCATGGTTCTAAGAAGCCGAGATGTCTAAGATCATGGGGCCAGAATCCATACAGGCTGCATCATCCCATAGTGGAAGGCAGAAGGGCAAGAGAAGACAAGAAAAGGTGATAATGGCACAGATCCTTTCTGGAACTAGTCACCTCTCATTGGGCCTCAGCTCCCAACACTGTTGCAGTGGGAAAGTTTCTGGCATGTGAACTTTGAGGGATGTATCAAACCATGGCAGGTGACAACGAAGAACACGACTGGAGACTGCTCTCCCTAAGCTTTATTTGCTTTATCATTAAAGGGGCCTGATTTACCTCTAGAACACTCTTTTGTAAAGAAAAATATTATGTGACTGCCTCATCTATGATTACCTCTCCATATGACAGTGAGTTTGTAACACTATTTTCTTTTGAGAGAACAGAAAGAAAAATTTTCCCCCAGCAGGACAATCAAAATTTGTTTTTCTGAAAGCTGTTATTAAAGGTTTAAAAGCTTAACAAATTTATTTCATGTAGAGCTGTAACAAAATGGGCTTGCTGTTTGAGTTTCTGTTACAGGGTACATCCTCTAAGCACAGGAGTTCTGATAAATCTACTTCATTTGATTATCATCAGAACAAATTTATGATGGTGCATTAAAAAAAAAAAAAACTGAAGTGATCCACCCTTTGTGCAATCCTCCCTTGGTCTCATGGATATAGGTGACTACTTCCTCCTGGTATCAGTTATTTTAGGGACATGTGCACCATTCCTCCTCTTGATCTGTAGCAATTCAAAGGCACAGTTCCTGGCCCATCCATGACTGCACCTCCCCCCATATTGGCACAGGGCCAGGCACAGAGTAGGACACAAACCAAGTCCATGCATCTGCAAGATCCTATCATGAAGATGGATTTTTTGAGTTGTTCGTTTCAGAGATAAAATTTCAAAGTGCGGCGGGAACTATGTAATGATCGATGGCTGAGCATCTGTTCTACAGCTGGCCCTGAACTGGAAGCTGGAGACCCAGAGGCAAATTAAATTCCATCCCTTTCCCAGGATCTATCAGGGAAAACAAGGAGTTATAACAAACGGGTGAGGCAACCATGGATGGGTGAGCACAGGGGGATGCAGGAACACCAAGGAGGGTCTTCATCAGACCCCTGATCTGGATGTGGAAGGCAGAGCAGGCAGGCAGGTGGATGCCAGGAATGAGGTCAAGGAATACATGGCCTCAGGTCTCCTGCCTTGCCTTCACACATGCACAGAACATGCAGGGTGGTACGAGGCAGGCACACATGGGTAGAAAAATCTAGACTGAATTTCAGTAGCTCTGTAGGCAGGAGGAAGGAGTCTGGACTTTGTTCTAGGACAACTGGGTGCCAAAGGAGATTTCTTAGCAGAGGAGTAACAGTAAGATGGGCTCCTTCTGGAAAGATCTTCTGCAGGGAGAAGCAAGAGTGGAGGAAGAGTGGGGAGATCTGTGAGAAGTAACCATACAAGCTGCAATCAGAAGAGAAGCTGCTGGGGTAAAGATGGGAAGCAAGGAGGGGATGGATGGGAAAAATACTTACATGGGCAAAAGCAGCCTGGGGACCCTGTGAGCAGGACACCCTGCTCCAGGGAAAGTGGAAACTAGAGAATCAGCTGAGAGGAAGCCAACAGGTTGCAGGCTCCGAAGCAGGTGCGCCTGGCCTCCCCCTGCTCTGGACGCACCCCTTGCCTGCCTGGTCCCAGGGCAACCCAAGTTCCCCTGGGGCTCTGAACTTGAAAGACAACAGGACATGGATCCATGATAAGCTATCTCCTCGCCCCAGTGACAAAGAGACTTGAATGATTTAGAGTCAAAATATTCTTTCCTCTTTAAAGGCTTCTGGAGTTGCCAGGAATAGTACATTTACTAAAATTAATGTCAAAACCTCATTTTCTTTTTGTTTTTCCAGAAGAGAAGTTCTGTCAGTGGGGTAATGGATCCTGATCTGGATGTGATGGTGAGACAGCTGGGGACATCCATCATTCAGAGGCAACAACTCGCAGCCCTTTAAGCCAACACCAACAGTGACAAATGGCATGGGCTGGGGACAGGCGGAACGGATGTCGACAGGAGATCCCTCAACTTCCTCCTTGGGTCTCACCATGGGCAAGAGGCCCCGATCCCTTTTGATCTCCCATGGCAGGGTCATTTTTCAGCAGGATGGGGTTGAATGGCCAGTGTGGGGGGCACGGTGACAGTTGGAGTGACAGACACACAGGGAGGTTGATCCTACTTTTGCCACCCTGACCCTGCAGCTCTGGGTGACTTTGCACTGCCCCACCTTCCTTCCTGGCCTGCCGCGGTTGATGTAAAGTATCAAAGAACATACCAGGTGCCCAGGCCCTGAGCGGGAAGAATTCAGTGTTTGTCAGGGAGTAAATGAGTGGGTGTCTGGGTGGGCAGCTGGGAGGTTCCTCCAACCCTTCCCCGGGTTTGAATTAAAAAAAAAAAAAAAAAAGGGCAGAGAGGGCAATGCTTTGCTTTGTCCTAAGAAATGGATTTGGGGTGGTGACAATGGGCATTGGGGAGAGATTCTGTGCCACCTGGTTTTCCAAGAATTCCCCAAATCACACTGCACAGCTTCCCAGCTCTGCCTGTGAAGGCCCGAGTTCCCACCAGAGAACGCTCCTTACTGGCATGAAATTCACTAGCTCGGCCTTGGTTTTCTTTTTCCATGGAGTTCTGTATTACCCACACATAGGCTGTGCTGGGTTCCCAACATCCATCCCAGGGCTGGACCCATAGTAAAAATTAGGACTTCATATGCATGAAGGGAAGAACCAGAACTCTGACTTCCTGGCTGGATTTTGCTGAGGTTTCAGGAGAATATGTGGCACTGAGAAGCTGCTGGGGATGGGGAAGGGAAGTAGGTGGCCAAGGTGGTTATGGACGGGAACCCGGAGAGACAAGGGTGCACTTGGAGAATCTAGGATGCCAGGCCTCTGGGAGAGGCCTTGGCCACAAGAATGGTCTTCAAATGATATAAAGCATTTAACTTCCACCAAACCTTGCTTTTCCACACTGCGAGCATCTACACTGCAAGCGCCCTATGGTTCCTGGCCCTCCTCCAATGCCCATCCTTAGGCCATGCCATGGTTGGTTCCAGACAGTTCGAATGAACTCATGAGGGATACAGGTAAGCAAGGCCTTCTCTTCTTGGAAATTTCCCAGGGACTAACAGACGTATTTGAGGGCAAATAGGTTGGTGAGCTGGGGACATCCACCATTAGCAAGAGGCAGTTGGCATAACATCGTTCCTTTGAGCCCTGGTCTCCCCCGGCACATCAGGGAAAACACAGAATTCGCTGGTGCCTTTACAGCACTGGCAGGAATGTGCCTTCCTCTCCTGGAGCAAGTTCAAGGGGAGCTTCCCATGAGATATGTCTGCCCAGGACCTGTGAATATGAGTTTATTTAGAAAAGGGCATTTTTGTAGATGTAACTCCAGGAAGGACCTCGAGATGTAGACCAACCTCAGTTTAGGCTGCACCCTGAATCCAATTACAGCTGTCCTTACAAGAAAGTGGCAGAGGGATATTTGAGAGACGCACACTCAGAGGGGAAGGTCACATTAAGGCAACGGGGGGCTGTGCTGCCTGCAGCAGTCAGAGGATGATCCTCCTCTGGAGCCTGCAGGGCGAGTGCGGACCCAGCTGATGCCTTGGTTTCAGACTTGCGCTCTTCAGGACTTGGCAAGAATACATGTCATTGCTTTACACCACCCAGTCTGTGGTCACCTCTCATGACACCCACGGGAACTAGCAAACCTCCTGACCACAAGCACATGGAAGTAGAGAAGCCCAGCCTCCGTAAGCTTACCCAAAGTCTTGCAATGACAAAGCAAAGGTGCAGGTCTCTGTGCAGAAGCTTTGTGTTTTTGGGTTTTATATTGATTTCATCTTGAATCACAGGCGGGGGCTGTACCACAGGCAAAGCTTATTTTACTTCACTTGGCAGCCATGGCCTGATTTACAAGGGTTGTGTCCACCCTGAGTGGACACTTATAGTCCATTTTATGCATGATCATGAGCACTTTTTAGTCATAAAGTATTTTTAAGGCAGGGACCTTTTTTAGATATGATGCTACTGCATATTTACCATACTCTGGCGTAGTGTAAATGAAACTCAGCTGTGCAGAGAAACCAAAATGCCATGTGACTTCATTGCAATATTCAGGTTATCACAAGTTATACAAGCAATGACATGTATTCTTGCCAAGTTCTGAAGGGCGCAAGTCTGAAACCAAGGCATCAAAATCTCCAAGAGGTGTGCCTGCATAATCTTCTCAGTACTTTAGGGGGTTTTAAAGATCTGAATATGGTCCCAGGCATGGGGACAGGGAGAGGAGAGTGAGAAAAGAGGGATGAGGAAGATGGAGAGAGAGATGGAGGAAGAGAAGAAAGAGGAAAAGAGCACCAGGGAAAGGGAAAGAAAAACACTATTTGATCTGGCCACACCTGTGTGTCTGATTAGTTAAAGAAGACATCAGAAGAGAGATGCTGGGCTTTTCTCTCCTCCCAGCCACAGCTGGCAGGAGGGGAACTGGTGGCATCCGAAGCGGGCTGTTAATGAGGAAGTTATACTGTCAAATAGAAGAAAGAGACTTTCTCTCTCCCAGGGCCAGGGCGGTGGAGGAACTGCCAGTCAGAGGCCTGGACTCTGTCTGGAAACTCTGTCTCCATACAGGACCTTGCTTGCCCCCACCCCCAAGCTGTCAAAAGCCAGGAAGGTCACTTGTGAAGGGCAAGCTGAAGGGCATGACTGGCTGTGGGGGACAGTGACCCAGGAAATATATCTGCTGTAGAAGGACAATTCCTGCTGCAATGACTGCACTTTAGAGACCCTGGACCAATACTGAGTAAGTCCCAGGTGGTATCAGTGAAGACTCTGGGGGATGCCAGGCCCCCCTTCTCCCCTCCCCTGCAAATCACAAGAGTCATAAATAAGGTGTCTTGGATATGTCTGTCCTCAAAGGGAAAAGACAGAGCAGACACTCAGTGGGTCTGGGATCCCTGTTTCTATAACAACACACTGAGTTATGGACAAAGCTTCCCACCAGGCAGGGAACTAATACTAAAATGTAATTGGGATCACACCAGGCTCAAAGCATAACTTAGTGGCTAAAATCATAGACCACAGTGTTGGGTTTAAATCTGTGTTTACGTGTGACCTCGGGCAAGTGAACGGACCCCTCTGAGATTCCCTTTGGCAAGTTGATGTACCTGTGCCTCAGTTTACTGGTCTTTATAATGTAAAAAATAAAAGCACCTACTTTACAGTTCTGATAGGAAGATTCAGACAAGGAATATTTTACCCGGAGCTTGGCATGGAGTAAATGCTTAATACCTGGTGACTTTTTATCATTACTGCTCATTTCATATCTCTCTTACTGTTAATAGCTCAGAAATAACTTCATATTTACTAGATGTGACCTAAGACTACTCACTGAACCTCTGTGAAGCCTCAGTTTCTTCATTTGTAAAATGGGAGTGAAAATCCTGACTTCATGGGGTTGTTGTGAGGACTACAAGACAGGACGGATGCTAAGACAGCAAGGGACCCACATTTAAAACGCACGGGCTCTGTTCTCTGTGTGAGGCTGCCCTGCCATGACAGGGACTGATTGTGTATGAGCGCTCCCTGTGCTTCAGCACCATCCAGCAGCAGTGAATACCATTGGTCGGGATTCAAGATGGTGGGCTAGAGGAAGGCTGCATTCCTACTTGCTCCGTGGATTCCTACTTGCTCAGGATTCAAGCAGTGGGAACATTGCTCTCAACAAGATTTTATATTCAAATTATACCTAAGAGGTCCCCAGCCACCGCTCTGGAACCACCACCACCACTAGGCCGGGCCCGGGCCTGACTCCAGGAGGCCCCAATTGTGAACACATACCTGCCCTAACTCATCAGACTGCCATAAACGGCTCCAAGTACAGGCCTGCGCCCTGTCTCTGGTCCAGTCTCAGGCCTGCACCCATGCTGTTGCTGACCATCTAATAACAAGAAGTTACCTTTGCCCACAAACATTGATGATCCCTGACCTGGAGGCAGTGGTACAGCACCCTTCTTGGTACACAGTATTATCAAGTACCTGACAGGCATCAGACTACTGAACAATAGGATGTTTGAATAGTACAATATAATTTTATTGCAGAACTTTCCTTTTTTCTTTTTTCTAAATAGTATTATTATGATTATTCCTAATATACTGACTATAGTCCCACGTCTCTCTTATTAATACTCTTATCATTCCATCACCTTCTAATATAGCTGTGTCCTTGGAGACTCTTTTCTCATGCTAACAACCTATTTCCTTTTTGCTCACTAATCCTACAACATAATGCCTCTATAGACTCACTTCCTATCTCATTAATGTTATATTCTAAACCCCTCAGCATCTTTTTTTCCGGCTATTTGAAATTGTGGTCCTTATTGCAAACCTATAGATTTTGCAGTAGATAATTTGAACTCATTTCTGTATATTATAACGCAGTTAATATCTAAATAGGTTCTATATGGTTTAAGAACACATATTGTTTATATGGGATACTGCTAATAATAATCTCTTCAAGGTGAGGTATTGGAAATCTGCAGGGACATCATAAGTCTTTAGAGGAAAACTGCAATCCCTCTGATTCGTACTGCTAGATGGGAAGATACACAAGCAACATGAGAAAACCCAGGAAGAAAGTGTCCCAGACAAACCTAGATGAACCGAATGACAGCATGGTAGAAGGAATGTCAGAAAGGGAGTTCAGAATGTTCATAATTAAAATAAGATAATGATGTGATGAGAGAGCAAATGCAGGCTATGAATAATCAGCTAATAGAGCAATTGCAGGAAGCAAAAACCATTTCAATACAGATAGAAGTTCTGAAAAAAACAAACAGAAATCCCTGAAGGAAACATGAAAATGAAAGAAACAATAAACCAAATTAAAAACTCAACAGAAAGCATAACTAACAGAATAGATCACTTGGAAGACAGAACCTCAGACAATGAAGACAAAATATTTAATCTTGAAAACAAAGTCGAACAAACAGAGAAGATGGTAAGAAATCATGAACGGAACCTCCAAGAAATATGGAACATCATGAAAAGAACAAATTTAAGAATTATTGGGATTGAGGAAGGCACAGAGATACAAACCAAAGGAATGAATAATCTGTTCAATGAAATAATATCAGAAAATTTCCCAAATATGACAAATGACATGGAAAATCAATTACAAGAGGCTTACAGGACACCAAACGCACAGAATTACAACAGATCCATGCTGAGGCACATTACAATGAAAATACCTAACATACAAAACAAAGATAGAATTTTAAAGGCTGCGAGAGAAAAGCATCAGATTACATACAGGGGAAAGCCAATACGGATATCAGGAGATTTCTCAGCCCAGACCCTAAAAGCAAGAAGGGTCTGGAACAACATATTTCAAGCTCTGAAATAAAATGGATGCCAACCAAGAATCTTATACCCAGAAAAGTTTACCTTCAGATTTGATGACAAAGTAAAATCCTTCCATGATAAACAAAAGCTAAAAGAATTCACAACTTTCTAGTTGTGTCTGCCCTACACAACGTTCTCAGCAAAATATTCCAAGAGGAAGAAATGAGAAACAACAATGTTAGTCAACAAGGGGAGGAATTACCCTAAAGAAATAGTCAATCAAAGGATAAACCAAGTTAAGTTAAAAGCCCCAAAAAAGCCAAAATGACGGGAAATACAAGCCATATCTCAATAATAACCCTGAATGTAAATGGCCTAAACTCATCAATTGAAAGACGCAGACTGGCAGATTGGATTAGAAAGCAAGACACAACAATATGCTGCCTTCAAGAGACTCATCTCATAGAAAAGGGCATCCACAAACTAAAGGTGAAAGGATGGGAAAAAATATACCATGCACATGAACTCAGTAAAAAAAAGCAGAGGTCTCCATTCTCATTTCAGATAAAGTAGACTTTAAGCCAAAGTTGGTCAGAAGGGATAAAGAAGGTCATTTCACACTGCTCAAGGGAAGCATAAATCAGCAAGACACAATGATCATAAATATTTATGCCCCAAACAATAGCGTATCCATGTATTTTAAACAAATCCTCCTCAAATACAGGAACCAAATAGACCAAAACACAATAATACTAGGTGACTTTAATACACCTATCTTACTACTGGACAGATCCTCCAAACAAAAATTGAGCAAAGAAACCATAGATCTCAATAACACAATCAATAATTTAGATTTAACAGACATATATAGAATACTCCATCCATCAACAAGTGAATACACTTTCTTCTCAGCATCACATCAATCCTTCTCTAAAACTGACCAAATGTTATGCCACAAAGCTACTCTCACCAAATACAAAAACATAGAAATACTACCTTGTATTCTATTGGATCATAATGGAATGAAATTAGAAATCAATAATAAAACACAAAAAAGAAACTATGCTAACACTTGGAGATTAAATAATACTCTATTGAACGATGCATAGATAACAGAAGACATCAGGGGGGAAATTAAACAATTCATAGAGGTAAACGAGAACAATGATACAACATATCAAAATCTCTGGGACACGATGAAAGCAGTACTATGAGGAAAATTCATTGCATGGAGTGCATTCAATAAAAGAATGAAAAGTCAACAAATAAATGACCTCACATTAAAGCTCAAAGTCCTAGAAAAAGAAGAACAGATTATCACCAAAAGTAGTAGAAGACAGGAAATAATTAAAATCAGAGCTAAAATCAATGAAAATGAAACAAAAGAAAACTATTCAAAAAATTGACAAAACAAAAAATTGGTTCTTTGAAACAATAAACAAAATTGATAACCACTTAGCCACACTAAGAGAAGAGAAAAACTCAAATCACTTAAATTCGAGATGAAAAAGGAACTATGATGACAGACACAACTGAAATACAAAACATAATTAGAAATTATTTTGAAAATCTATACTCCAACAAAATAGAAAATCTTGAAGACATTGACAGGTTTCTAGAGACATATGATCCACCCAAACTGAATCTAGAGGACATACACAATTTACATAGACCAATTTCAAGCAATGAAATAGAGGAAGTTATCAAGAACCTACCCACCAAGAAAAGTCCAGGGTCAGATGGATTCTCAGATGAGTTCTACAAGATCTTTAAAGAAGAACTCATTCCAATACTCCTCAAAGTATTCCATGAAATAGAAGAGGAGGAAACCCTTCCATGAAGTCAATATCACCCTGATACCAAAACCTGACAAGGACACATCAAGGACAGAAAATTTCAGACCAATATCTCTAATGAACATAGACGCAAAATTTTTTAACAAAATCTTAGCAAATTGCATATAGAAACATATCAAAAAGATAGTGCTCCATGATCAAGTGGGTTTCACCCCGGGAATGCAAGGTTGGTTCAACATCTGGAAATCTATAAAGGTAATTCACCACATCAACAGGCTTAAAGTTAAGCACCACATGATTATTTCAATTGATGCAGAAAAAAGCATTTGATAAAATACAGCACCCCTTCATGCTCAAAACACTAGAAAAAATTGGGATAGTGGGAACATACCTCAACATCGTAAAGGCTATCAACACTAAGCCCACGGCAAACATGATTCTGAATGGACAAAAACTGAAAGCATTTCCTCTAAAAACTGGAACTAGGCAGGGATTCCCTCTTTCACCACTTCTGTTCATCATTTTCCTTGAAATTCTAACTAGAGTCATTAGACAAACTACACAAATAAAAGGGATATGAATAGGAAAAGAAGAACTTAAACTATCACTATTTGCAGATGATATGATTCTATATTTACTGGAGCCAAAAAAATTCAACCAGAAAACTTCTAGAACTCATAAATGAATTCAGAAATGTAGCAGGGTTTAAAATTAACACTCATAAATCTAATGCATTCTTACTCATAAGTGATGAATCCTCTGAAACAGAAAATAGGAAAACTACCCCATTCACAATAACCACAAAAGAAAAAATACTTGGGAGTCAATTTAACAAAAGAGGTGAAAGACCTCTACAACAAGAACTACAGAACACTAAAGAAAGAAATTAAAGAAAACCTTATAATATGTAAAGACCTCCCATGCTCTTGGAAAGGCAGAATTAATATTATAAAAATGGCCATACTACCAAAAATGCTATACAAATTCAATGTAATTCCAATTAAAATCCCAAAGATGGACCTCATAGAAATAGAACAAGCAATCATGAAATTCATTTGGAGGAATAAGAAACCAGAATAGCTATAGCAATCCTTAGCAGGAAGAGCAAAGCAGGTGGTTATCACAATATCAGACCTTCAGCTATACTACAGAGCAAGAGTAACAAAAATAGCATGGTATTGGCACCAAAATAGGCAGGTAGGCCAATGGTACAGAATAGAGGACACACAGATAAACTCACAGAAATACAATTATCTCATACTTGACAAAGGAGCCAAAAACATACAATGGAGAAAAGATAGTCCCTTCAACAAATGGTGTTGGGAAAACTGGAAATCCATATGCAGCAAAATGAAACTAAACCCCTATCTCTCACCCTGCACAAAACTCAATTCAAAATGGATCAAGGATCTAGGAATTAGACCAGAGACCCTGCACCTAATAGAAGAAAAAGTAGGTCCAAATTCTCATCATACTGGCCTAGGTGCAGACATCCTCAGCATGACCCCCAAAGCACATGAAATAAAAGAAGGAATCAATAATTGGGATAGATTCAAACTAAAAAGCTTTTTCTCAGAAAAGGAAACAATCAGCAATGTGAAGAGAGAGCCTACAGAGTGGGAGAAAATCTTTGCCACACACACTTCAGATAGAGCACTAATATCCAGAATTTATAATAAGCTCAAAAAACTTTACAGCAAGAACACAAAGAACCCAATCAAAACCTAGGCTAAGGAAATGAGCAGACACTTCACAGAAGAGGATCTACAAGCAATCAACAGATATATGAAAAAATGTTCAACATCTCTAGTAGTAAGAGAAATGCAAATCAAAACTACCCTAAGATGCCATCTCACCCCGATTAGAATGTCCATCATCAAGAATACAAGCAATAATACGTGTTGGCAAGGATGTGGGGGAAAAGGTACTCTCATACATTGCTGGTGGAGTTGCAAATTGGTGCAGCCACTCTGGAAAGCAGTATGGAGGTTCCTTAGAAAACTTGGAATGGAACCACCAGTTGACCCAGCTATCCCATTCTTCAGTCTATATCCAAAGGCTTAAAATCTGCATATTATAGTAATGCAGCCACATCAATATTTATAGCAGACCAATTCACTACAGTGAGATTGGGGATCCAACCTGACAGAAGCCTTGATCATTCCCAAACTGGAGGAAGTGAATCAGCAGCTTTCTTGGGTCACCGCTTGATCAAGCACCTCTCAAACATCAGAGGGGAAGATACATGAGCAACATGAGAAAACACAGGAAGAAAGTGTCCC
>JAJEJO010035727.1:0-13001 GCA_020662805.1 Glaucomys volans
TATGGCTTAGTGGTAGAGTACTTCCTTAGCATGTATGAGAACCTTGATAAGATGCTCATCTCTAAAAGAAAATGACTCTTGTCAATGAAGAAGCTCATCAAGGGAGATTGGGGGATCAGGACTCCTGACTGGTGCAGGCAGGGTTTTCAGGTCCTGACCTTGAAGCCCCAAGAGGCAGAGAAGCCTGAGTGTCTCCATGCATCTGTTCATTCATTTCACAGATTTGACTGAGTCCTCCTGGAAACCAAAGTATGAATGAGTTATTTAGGTCAGAACAGTGTGCAGGACAGCATTTAGCTGTGTAGGATACGTGTAAATCAGGTATTTCCAATGTTCTGTATTTAATACCATCTTAACTTTTCAAAAGCAAAGTTTACAATTTCCTACCTCCAGAAATGCTTCTGATTGAAAAGGAGGAGGAACTCTTTCATTTGAAATTGAGTCCTATCACTTTAGTTTTATTTGACTGGTCAGGTAAACTAAGTTTTTAAGGAAGACCTATGAGAAATAGTAGACTATATCAACTACGTAAGAGCTATGCATTTTATGAGCACAACACTAGGCACTTAGTTCATGAGTATAAATGAATAGAATTAAAGAATAGATAAGTATAGTTGGGAAGTTCAGTATATGTAAGCAAAACTTTTATGAAGTAAAGTAATACTTTTGCAGGAGTAATAATCAGATATACTGACTCTCTTCTAGTTTCAACAGGATGCAACCAAAACTAAATTAACCTATAATCACATAGATGAAATAAAATATGCATATGTAAGAAATGTGTGTGTAGTAATATCTACAACAACAGATTAAGTGAACCATAGGACTCCATAGGATGGTAAAGTCAAACACCCTGGTGAAAGGAATTAAAATGTGAGGATTAAAATGAGCAATTATCTCCCAGGGTACTACTGTGATGTTTAAGAAAGATTCCCTCCTGTTCTGTTCCCCTTGGCACAGCCTGGATGGTGCAGGCTTCTGTTCCATCAGCCCGGCTTTCCCTAACTGACTGCTTGGCCAATCAGCCCCGGCCTCCCAGACCCTATTACCAGTTTTTTTTTTTTTTTTTGGTCTGTGGCATCAATATCACATCCTTGACTCAAAAATTTTTTAAGTCTCCCAACTTCACCATTTTTGGCAGCTTGGTGCATTTTTCCCACAGGGTTGTAGCCAACCACCTTCCTCCTGAGACTGTAATAAATAAACATTTTCCAGGGTGAGGCCATCCCGGACACATTAGCCAACAATCTTGGCACAGCTCTGCGGTGAGCTTTCTGCCAACTGCCAAACAGTTGTTGCTAACCGAGGTTGATAAACACAAGAGCACGGTGCCCACACACTCTCATGCCACAGAATCTTACATTAAAATATTAATCCAGATTAAATGTAGGTTCACAATGTTTACAACTAGTGCATCTTACATATAAGATGAGATTTCAAAGTATAGCTATGTATGGAACAGTTGTGAGTCAGGACATCAATCAGAAACCCTTCAAAAGTCTAGTTAAGAAGTAGTGGGTAAAAGAGTCACCTCCAAAGTTTGTTCTTCTCCTCCTCTTTCGTTCCTTCTCCTCTCCTTTCCTTCTGTTTTCTACACATGCGAGCTAGGAAAATGCTCTAACACTGAGATACACCACTAGCCAATATCTTAGGACTTTTTAAACCTTTTTCCTTCAGTTTTGCAGCAACATCCATTTCATTCTAAGTATAATCCCTTCTCATGAGGTACAAATAGTAGCACACCTATGATTTTTCTAATTAGCTATTTGGATCTTGAAATGCCCACTTTTAGCAGAAGCTATCTTTTTACCACCCTTCTTTAATTTCCCAAGGACCTAAGGATATCCTTTAGTCTAAGGAAGATAATTCTATAGTCAGATGGAGGTGGGTAAAAGGATTTTAAAATTGTTCTTTTGTCTCTGTCATTTCTGTTGCTGTGGAGTTTCTGTTAGAACTGGGCCTGCAGTTAGGTAGTGATTAACTTTTACTACAAAATGTCCTGATTGATCCTGATCCCTGAGTCTTTGAAGTAATATGCAATGAAACTCAAAAGTTACAACATTCTTTTTAGTTCACATACACACATGCCTTTCTGTTCAACCATTGTTCCTAAGCAGCAGCACTCTGCTTTGACAACTTGGTCTTCTAGCTTTGGGCATACACATACTAAGCACTCTGACCCTATCCTCCTTTTAGGAACCTTATGTGGAACCCCCATATTAGCCTAGACCTTTGTGGTACATTATCCTTTAAGGACTTTGTCTTTTCTCTCAGAAAATTGAAATCATTCAAAGCCGTCAGATGGCTTCAAGTAATGTCACTGGAAGAGATCAGAGTTTTCTATCATCTTTGCTAACAGATCTGTGTCTCCAAACCTTCCATCCATTGAAATAGATTTTCTTTGAATGCAGGAGACCCTGTTATCACTGTTTCCCAGGGTGGGTCCCAACTTTAGTTTGGCATCTCTAGTGGTTTGTTTTGCTGAGTGATGCAAATTTCCCAAGCTATTGGATTCACTGCCTTAAGTTTTCAGCATATATCTATCAAGTTCTGTCTCACAATAAAGAGACTAAGCAGAGTTCTGTGACCTAAAGTAGATTCATTGAATCTAAGACAGCTAAGCCCCATCATGACTCCTCAGTATCCATGTATAAAAAAGAATCTTGTCTTCCAAGTCAGTTGGGGATCAACATGGAAATTTAGCTTACTCTTACAAAGATCTTCTGATTGTGTTCACATAAGTAGAGAAAAAATAGTAATAGTCCAAGCCAATTCTTGGCATTTGTTAAATTCTTGCCCTGGTTGCTATTGATTAGTCTCACAATAGGGAATAATTAACATTTTCTAATATGAGGAGATGAGATATTTATAGTTATAAATTACTTAATGACTGATTTGGTGTGAGTTACAAAGCACAAAGAGAGCACAATTGATAATGAAAATTAGGACTTGAGCATTTTTCAATTATTTTAACTTTTTTTTTGCTAAGTATTTATTTTAGGTAGCAAAAGCTTATATTGTTTTGAACCCTGATTACAGGTCACATGATCAAGAATAACTGAAACAGGAGATTCAGGAGCACGTAAAAAAAAAAAAACTACAGCACCTTACAAATATCCCAGAAAGGTACACATCCTATTTAGGATGAATATTTGTTCAGTGTTACAGAATTTTTTTAGTTGTTTACTTTTTCCTTTTTATACCTGGTGAAAACAAAATCATCCAAGCCATCACCTAAAGGCAAAAGAAGCCTTTATTTATAGCTGGCCAGCCAAGACCACCCACACATCTAAAAGCGGTGTGCCAGGGAATCCTGCCAGAGGTATTTTGTTGCCAGTATTTATAGGGAGGGGAGGAAGGGGGCGGGGCTCTCTGGACCAGTTTGACAGTTATTGGTTGGGGGAGGAGAAGGAGGCGGGGATATCTCTGGTGGCAGTTATGGCAGTTATAGGAAGGGGGAGGAAAAGGGGGCAGGGCAGTCTCTCACTCCTGCAGGGAGGGGAAGTGGTTAGGGAGGGGTCATCTCTCCCTCCTGATGGAACTTGAGGAGTGCAGCATTTTGGGGAGTATAACACACGCTCCTCAAACATGCTACATAAAATATTCCAGATGGAACTAATGATGTATGAATAAGAATCAGAATTTCTAAGATTAAAATTAAATTCCTAACTTAATTTCATCACTTGTGGTAAATACTAAATATCAAGAAAACGCTCCTCAGCAATACCCCCTTCCCTTTTTGGTTACCAAAAACCTACAACAGGTGCCCTATTTTTTTCATCTAGAATTCAAATAGAACTGTTACATAAATTGCTTTATCCAAAGATGAAAATTTCTGGACTAATTTTCTTCTCCTTGTTACCTACAGGTAGAATTTATTCAAGAGATGCAAAAGACTAATAGTGGGAAGATAAAAAGAAATGAACTGAGGAAAAAAGAAAACAATTTAAATTCATTTCTTTATCATAGTACATATAAAACAAACATGGTGTCTATAAATCTGTAGAAAGCACAAGTTTCAGAAGAGGTGATTTTAAAAAATGTGACAGTAGGGGCTGGGGATATACCTCAGTTGGTAGAGTGCTTGCCTTGCAAGCACAAGGCCCTGGGTTCAATTCTCAGCACAGCAAAAAAAAAAAAAAAGTGATAGTATTCTTAAAAACTATTGATTTAAAATATTTTGTAATTATGACATCAGAGGCTGAATTTTGAAATAAGATATTCAATAGATTCCTATGCACTAGTGTCAATGTTTCTATAATCTGGCAATATCAAAAGAATGCCATCAATTTCTCAAGAATTTTTAGTTTGATATTTCTTTTTTGTAGTACTGGGGGTCAAATCCAGGGTAACACATGCCACGCAATTGCTCTACCACTGATTTACATATCCAGCCCACAGAATTCTTAAATGTTTGGTTTAAAAGCAGTTTCTATCAATTAATCAAATTTCTGACCCACTGATTTTTAAGCCTTAAATAATTCCAGTATGTGAATATACAAATTAGAACCAATCTTTAAGCCTTGAACTAAAACTAAAAAACTTATAATTTTTTAAAAGTAAAAAATATCAGTAAGGAGATTATCATAGTTCTCAAAGTCTCTACCTGAAAATAGACTAGGGATTTTTATTAGTCACATTTTTATTCAAATAATTTAAAAATAGCTTATAATTTGTTTCAAGGTCTAACTACAAAAATAGACATCATGTACTATTATTCTTATTATATTTAACTTAATGAATACAGTTTATAAAATATTCTGTCACTCTTCAAGGAAGTATGAAAATTCAGCAAACATTAATACATGAGATATAAATAAAATTGTGTATAATAGTATCAGAATATTCATATGTGGGAATTTAAGGAATAATTAGGAGTCATACTTGAACATAAAGTTGAACAATTGTTATACTTGAACAATTGTTAAGCAAATGGTGAATAAAAGTGGAAGGTCACAAAACATATTTTCTCTTTGTGTATTTAACTGCTCCAGTTCAGCCTACATAATTCAGATATGCTAAGTTTCCATAACTTATAGCCCTATACTTTATCTTTCTTGAACTAAAAGTCACATACAAGTTGTCCTAAAAGTAAAAACATAGTTTAACTATAAAAAAAAGTTTATCAATTCCTCATTGAAGGTCTGAGTCTCAAGGAATTTTTAGTAGGAAAACAGTTATTGTCAAGAATATGGCCTATAACTGGAGAACTAGAAGTGGGTCCCCCTGTGGAATGAGATAGAACTATGCTGTTGGCTTCTTCCTTTTGAAGTGTTTTTGTTCCCATTTAAAATAACCACAACACTTTCTGTTTTCTTGGTATTTTCCAGTAGGTCAACAATAGAAGACTCTTCCATGGTTTGGTCCATTGTTAGAAACAAGTCTCTTAGATCTCTGGTCACACTTGCATAAGGGAGGTGTCATTTTCCCACTCTTCCAAGGCTCTTGTAGATTCACTGGAGAGGTTAATACAGTGGGGAGAACCTTCTGACAAGAACTTCTTACTGGGTAGCAATCAGAGGATGCTGGCTTTTCTTCATGAATAGTGAAGGTCTGTTTTTTTGCTGGGGGGAAAACTGGGGGATTAGATGAATTCCTTTTAGTGCCACCTACAGAAAGAGAATATTTCTCCAAAACTGAAGGATGAGATGCATTGGCATTAACACTACTAAAGACACATAATTTGCATTCAGGTAATTCAAAGGCAGACACATCTGAACCAGGATATTTAGCTTCTTTTACATTATAAATAGTAGTATGAGGACTCTTATACACAATGGACTTAGTGGTCTCCAATTCCTGAAAAGTTTCCTTGATGCCTCCAAGATTTTTATGACTCAGCATTTCTGATTCTTTTAAAACCATTAATCTTTCTCCAGAATTGTCTCTATGTTTGTGTCACTACCAGGAAGCACACAATCTATATTTTCCTCAGGTTGAGATGCTGGCGGTAAAACTATGTCTTCCCATTCAGC
The DNA here is from genome assembly GCA_020662805.1 of Glaucomys volans. Classification (NCBI taxonomy): domain Eukaryota; kingdom Metazoa; phylum Chordata; class Mammalia; order Rodentia; family Sciuridae; genus Glaucomys; species Glaucomys volans. The sequence continues at coordinate 5,976 of JAJEJO010035727.1, forward strand.
CAACATAGGCAAACAGTCAAGAGTACAACTCATTTCCACATCAGAAACATAATTAACAGAAGGAATGGTGGTAGAAACAAGTACCAATTCTGAATCAAATGTTGAAGACTTAGATTTGGTATTGATTGCAAGATGTTCATTTTTTTCTTTGCTTCTGCATATAGATAGGTGAATTTAAGCTGGAAGATTGCAACTGTCCCAAAGATGTAGAGGGTTTAGTATTAAAAGCAGATAAGCAACTTTTGACATTGTGAAGCCCTGCTTTTATATTGTTCTTTAGTTGTAACTGATCCTGCTGTACCATTATAGGGGAATTCAAAAATCTGAACTTTTTCATGAGCACTTACTGCATCTTTAAGCTCTCTATCATGTATGTTGGGACTCTGGATGCTAATGTTGCAGGCAAATATTGCTTCTTGATTTGTATTCAAATTTCTGGCCAGAATGTTGGGATTCTTCTTTGTGAGAACTAACCTTGTTGAAGGACCTTGTAATTTTCATTAGACAACCATCTCTGATCATTTTCCAAGCAAGAAGAGCAGTATTGCGAGAATCATCCAACCCAGAATGTTCTCGTCCTGAGAACTCAATTCCCACTTCCTGCAAGGCACCACTTAGTCCTTTTGGCTTTCTTCTGTAGAAAAGCTTGTACGTTGTGCTGAGATCAATCCAGGAATTTAAGAACATGGATTTTAACAGTTGTTTTCTTTTACACTCATACTCCAGGCAAACCACCAAGTCCCAGTCTGGCCAAGTAACAAATGCTCAAAATTTTGCTGCAGAATTAGAAGGCTCCAAAACCCCAGTAGCAAACATAATTTTCTTCTGTTGCTGAATCTTATGAATCCATTTACAGAACTGGGATAAGCAGATCTTCAAAGGGGCTCCTTCATCAACTTGAGCCTGTTCTATGCCTGTCAGCTCCATACAAAATTCAGACAGAATTGGATGTTCTTGAGGCTGAACATAAGTATGGAATTCACATTCAATCTCTCCAGTTGATGAGTTCAGCAATACTGCTGGAAATTAAATTATTTCCTGGCTATTGTGGTGTTTCCCATCATTCCAGCAGGTGGATTCAAAATCAATCACAATTAAGTAGTCATACAACTGCCTGGATTTTCTTCTTCCTAGATTCTCACTTGATGGTGCAATTGACTTTCTCCTAATTAATCCAAGCTGCCGCGCCAGCCCCTTGGTCACCACTCCCAACACTCCCGGTTCTCCAACCTCCAACTTCCGGAAGTTATTTTAACATTTTAATATTAGAACCTGTGAAAAAATACTTAAGTTCTTTGGGGTTTTAAATAATTAAGAACAAATCATGCCATTATTTTACTAGTTCTATTAACAGGTTTTAATATTATCCCAACAAATCTTCAGAACAACCTGGTAAACTAAAGTGATACAACCCTTATTATTTAGAAGGCCTTAAGCCTAAGAGAAAGGGCTAGTGCAAGAACAAAGAGCTATTGTTTACAGAGACAGGAATTTTCTGAGATCAAGCTACACTAGTTAATATATTTACCTGTCTTCTCAATGCATGATCATTTCATGTTACGTTTTTCTTCTTTAAGTACAAGCTTATGGGTGCAGTGGTTCATGTGTTTATGCCAGCTACTGGGGAGCCTAAGACAGGAGAATTACTTGAGCCCAGGAGTTTAAGATGGGCCTGGGCATCATGGTGAAATGCCATCTCCAAAACAAAACAGAACAGACAGATAATTGTCAAGTCAATAAAATATCTATAAGGCTTACAAATTTGGAAAGCATATGATAAAGTTCTGATACCAGATCTAAAACACTATGAAGTATTGAATTATATTTGGTTGATGTTTTCATATTAGTATTAAAATACCGATTTTATTAATTTTTTTCAAATATAGCAATAGAACGCTAATTCTTCAATGTATGGTAGCAGAATCTAAAAATTCAGCCATTTGCTGTCCACATAAGTCTTACAAAGGTGAGTTACTCTTGGTGTTCATGCCCTGTATAAAAAAAGATTAAGAAAGTTTTGATCATAAAAGAACAAGGAAAAAAATGTTCAAATTCCATTCATATTTTTCTTAATTTATTTCTTGATCATCTAGAATCCAGGATTATTTAAGCAATTAATTATAGGAAATTTATCTCTGAAATGATATTGTCTGAAGAAAATTTACATTGATTTTGAACCCTGAAATTTTGTCTTTGCATAAAGAAGAAAAATATTTTAAAATTAGTACATATTTTTAAATTAGTAATTCTTTTATATTAGTAAATATTTTTAAATTAGTACATAAATTAGTAAATATTTTTAAATTAGTATATAAATTAGTACAATATTTTTAAATTAGTAATGTCACCATAGGGTGACATTATAGCAAATTGGACTTGTTATAAAAACAGATGGTCTTTTATACTATTCATATCAGCTCCTATTAAGTACACAAATTAGTGGATTTCACAGTGTTTTTTGTTGTTGTTGAATCCTGAAAATTTATTTTTTGGGGAAATATCAGATATTGATCCTTTGCTTTACAGCTCATAATAATAATCAGAAAATATACATTTTGAAATGTAAGTCAAAAGAAAATAATTATATATAATACATATTACAGACTTTTATTGTTTGTACATAAGCAAAGCAGTAGTAAAGCATATTTAAAGTCCACAGATAGTGAATCTGGTAATTTTCTGTTTAAACTTGCAGCAACTCAGATCCTCCGAGCGTCAGTGAAGAAAGACATTGAGAAATATATTTAGGGCCATCACCGTGTCTGGATGTGAATCCATATTTTTAATCTTTCCCCTCCCCCAGTATATATGTATCTAATTTATTGCCTTTATATTCTTCTGGTTTAATATAATTAGTGTACTAAATAGTTATCTGCATTTATTCAATTTCTAAAAATATATAAAATGCATTGGAAAGAGCTCCTGAAGCTTTTAAGCAGTCACCATCCAGGCATTAAAAGCTTGTTCAGCAAACATAAAGCAGCAATACTGAATAATGATTGTTGTGTCTTTTGATACAGCTGATGGCCTTCACCCAAAACTTAAAAATACTGTAGCAAACAGTAGAAACATGCAACTTAAAAAACTGACAATACAAAAGCAATGTTTGTAAAGCTAAATTTTTAATAAAGTATAGGCTAATAAAGACAACTTTATGTAGAAGAGAGTTTTGAACACAGTGCCATTATATATATATAAAATAAGGCCCAATTTTTCAAAGGCAATGTGTAACTGCCCAACTGCCCACAAGCTTTGCATGCCTGAAATCAAGTTTTTGCTTTTTCCACTCCTCAATCTAATACAGTTCTAACTTGAAAAGGTATTCACAGAAGTGTCCTTCAGTTAAGAGTTCTTTTTCTCTAAGGGCTGTTTTGCTCTTATTTGCAAAGGAAGTTGTCTTTTAGTACAGAGATACATTTTATTTTTACTGTGGAAGCAAGTGCTTATCTGTTCTTATACATGGACATACTTAAAATTTCAACCACACATTCTTTTTTTTACTGTATTATTTACATTTTTAAAACTTTGATCGGTCTTTTTTTTGATGAATTTCAACTATAGGAACTGACAGTTTGCTCATGGGTGACTGGGAATTAGGTGGGCAACTTCTAAAACCAATTAAAGTCTCACATACAAAAAAAACCCCTGTGCATTAAGACAAAAAACAAATATAAACAAACCAAATTATCTTATAAAGAAAAATGAAAAAAACTGAGGTAACCCACTATGTACCATTCTCTGAGGATAATGATATTCAAATGGTCAAAGAGACTTAATGCTATTTCAAATGATTTCTTGGAGGAAAAAACCATTTTAATATACTTAATTGTTGTAGAAAATCACAATAAAACAGTTTGCAGTATGCTTCAAAAACACGAAAATTTGTATTTTAACTTATTATTCAGAACCTGAATTATCCCTTAGATGCAAAATTTTGTGTTTGGTATTTCTGTATACCATTGACTGCTTCCCCCTTCCAAAAGTATCCAAAGATGTGGCACTTAATCTAATTCATTTGGATTCACAATAGTAAAAATGATCACAAATAGCACTAGAGTGTTTTAAGATGTTTCTACAGAAATGAGTTTTCCCCTCTGTTTAAAAAAAAAAAAGATTTAAAATATATTCTTCAGTTACATGCTTCCAGAAGTACTATGACTGATTAAAAAGCACAGCTGCTGAATGTGTTCGTTAATCCACATTTATATACTCTTCCCATCTAGGAAATAGTATTTCAATGTGTAACTGGGTCCATGAAGATTATTTGGCTGCTTGAAAATTCTGAAGAAGTCAGAGGTTAACTGGAGATACTAGGCTGGAGAATCCAGGACTACTACCAGTTGGTTCAGTGCTATCTTTCTTTAGTTATTAGGGTAATTCTGTTAATAATTTGCAATTACTAAATTAGCTACTGACTTTGTGTTCTTCATGATACACCAAGGCATATTTGTAATTTCTAATTGCAAAGTGTAACATACTTACAGATTAACATTTTGATTTAAATAGACTACAATTTATAAAATGTTTTTCTTTGTGAATAAGGTCTCAATTTCTCTGAACAACAAAATGACTCAGTAGAAGATAGGACTCTTTAAAAGTAAGGAATATATTGGGCATACCTAAATCATTATTGTCACAAAAGCTTCAAATTATATTTTTAATTCTAATTTTAATTATATGTAGGCATTAAATACATAATATAAACTGAGAGGAAATGTGTATAGGTTGTGGTTACTTAGTTAAGAATAATTTTTTTCTTAAGATATTTGCAAAACAGTATAATGGCAAGACCAATTTGATAACTCCAAGAACCCAAAGAATAATATGTTTAGTTGAGGTCTACTACTTAGCTGGACTAGAAAAGGCAACACTAAGTTACTTTCAGTTCTCCAGAAGCGTCTATATATTTTCATAGCCATTCTTAAGTTTTTCAAAGGAAACCTAAATAAAGCAGCATTCTCAGCATTCATTAAATCAAAATAAATCAAATGTGTTGAAACATTCAAAGTTGCCTTCATGCATAAGACTTATCTTTTTATTGTTACCATGGCAATACTATATTAGTCCATTTTTTGTTGCATGTAAGTAATGCAGAATATATTTTCTTCAGAACTAAAAAATACTTTAAATTTCAGATTAAAATCTTAATCATATTATACCAAATTTGATCAGAGGGAAAGTAAAAATGGCTAAGAAGTGTCTGACAACATCTGTCTAAATATTACTTGAGAATCTCAGTGAAGTCACTACTCATGGGAGAGTTGTGGACTCATTTTTGGCTTTACAAATAAAACAATATTCATACAAATGGAGATTTATATCCTATAAAAGTCAAACTTAAAAATGAAAAAAATACTCTGAATTTGTTTATTTCCTTTGTAAAATGGAGCTACCTCCAATCTACATCTCAGTGACTGAAGGAAAGCATAGTTGTTCATAATATATAGAGTAAATTATGTGCAAGCAATAACTTATCTGTGGGTTATACCAACAGACCATACATGAAAATGGGTTATTTTAAAAGATATAATTTGAAGCAATATTCACAAAGTATACTAACCCAATCCTCATATATCTGTAACATATGTTATATGTTAATTCTGAGGATCCTGAGAATGATAAAGCAGGACAGAAACAAATCACATAATGTATCAGGAGCCCCCATGCCTGTTTGAATAGATATACAACAATTACAGTTTTGCTCAATAGTATATGAAAGACTGCAAACTTTTTCATGTATAATTTACCTCATGACAAACATTTCTGTTATGTGGTAATTCATATATTTGGAAATATTGTAAAGGAAAGATTAAATTCCAGATTAAAAACAAATCTGAATTACTTCACCAAATTAAGCAATGGCTACTACAGGCTCATGAAATTAATGCAAGTGGGTTCTTCTGGAGTTAGCCTGGATGGTGGAGCATCCCATGATATGTGTGTAGTTATAAATTAGCAATGCATGGATGGGGAATGACAGCATGCACACAGTCATAATCACACAATAAGTAACATAAGTCACAGGGTAAGTATTAATAAATATATTAAAATATCAACATTTACATATTAATCATGGAATAAGCTTACATGGAAAAAGCTAAACCAGTCACATATTTCTCTTCCTTCTTAATTCACAGTTTATTTATGTATACACATAGTATAATACTTTATGAATGCTCTCAAATGCTACAAATGAAAATGAAGGCTTTGTGTTACGCTGCTGGACAAAAATGTCAATACTGTTGATGTGTGAAAACACAGTTTCTTTGTTCTTTAGCATCAGTGCACACAGCATGGCTCCAAGTGGTATCCAATTTAGGAGAGAAAAAGATACGGTGACTTGTGAAACATGTCCTCTGTTCATCATTGGCACAATCAAAGTAGAAATTTGACTGTTCTTGGTAATTTTATTGATCTCTCCCCTAAAGACGGATAATGTTATACATATATGCCTTCAGGATTAAAACCAGATGAGATAGGATCCTGTAGAATATGAACATTACTGGGGAGCTGTGAAGATGAACCAGGTCTCTTCAGGGACCCAGACTGGAATGGTGCCTCTCTTTCTGTGTCTACCTGGGAGGCCTCTATTTCCATGGGCTCGGCTGGCAAAACAGTAACTTTTTGCCCCATCTGCTGGCTAAGCTGCTGGAGATTGACTTGTCGTAGCTCTTTGGTCACCTGCTCCAGTTCTTGTTCTTTGTCCTGTAGTTGTTTGGTGGCCTATCCAAGAGATCTTTCCACAGCTTTAATACCATTTTCCAACCTCAAGCTCTGCTGGCCCCGGATGTCCATCTCCACTTTGACCTTATCAATCTGTCCTTTACCCTCTTCCTTGTTGACTTGTGCCTCCTAAACTTCCTGTTGCTATTTTTTGCTTCAAGAAAGACACTTTCCATAATCTGGATTAGAGCCAAATAGTCCTTTAATTTGCTTTCACACTCAGTGATTTTTTTATTTCTTGAAGTTTATCCTTCATCTGCTTTTCATTTTCCTGTTCAATCTGTAATTCATTTTCCCAAAATT
>JAJEJO010035750.1:0-50960 GCA_020662805.1 Glaucomys volans
GACAGGATTGAAACACTCTAGCTTTGAAGCTCCTAAGGACTGTGTCTTAGGGACTGAAGAGAAAATGAGAAACAGTGCTTGTGGTTAAATCCATACAGTCGATTATATTCAGGGTAAAAGATGGGTAGAATTTCTCTGCCCTTTAGACACATTTAGGGGCTTTCAGTGAAGAGTTTGCCTTGAGTTTTAGATTAGAGTTTGAATTAGGAATTTGCTGAAACTGGGATTATTAAGAGTGTGGGGACTCTTACAGAGAGATTAAATCCATTTTTCATGGTGAGATGGAAATAAGTTTCAGGGTTTCAGGGGTAAAATGCTTTTGTTTGAATATGAGTTTCTCCCCCACAAACTGTCATAAATGCAGCAATGTTCAGTGGTTTAATGATGATATTATGAATGCTCTAACTGTAGCAGGGGACTAATCCATTTAGTGGAATTAAAATACAATCAACAAACTGGTTGGTCATTCTAAGCATGCTGGGCATTCCTGGGCACTCCTGGGTAAAGTTATGCCCCTGGGGAAGTGACCCTGAGCAGTCTCTCAGGTCTCTGTGGCTTCCAGGGCCCATGAGGTGAGAAACTTCTCTCCTCCATGCCCTTCTGCCCTGGATCTTACTTTGGGACCAGAGTAATGGAATCAAATTAGACAATTGTGCCCTGAACTGAAGCTCTAAATCTGTAAGCCCAAACCAATAATTCCAATACAAAGAAAAGAATAAAAGAAAGAAAGAAAGAAAAAGAAAATGAAAAAGAAATAAACTAAAAATATGTTTGACATTTCCTCTGGAGAAGTGGGTAACTAGGGTAGAACTCTGGGGCACTCAGCCACTCACTCACATCCAAAGTTCTTTTTTATATTTTATTTAGAGACAGGGTCTGTTTAGGGCCTAGCTAAATTTCTGAGGCTGGGTTTGAAAGGCAATCCTCCAGCATCAACCTTCTATGTTCCTGGGATTATAGGTGTGCACCATGGCACTCAGCTCCATTGAATTCTTGATGGACATTTGGTTAATATCTAGATTCTCCTTTTCCTTTTTTGCTCTTAGAAATAGTGGAGTAGTGGGCTCTCACATGTTTTCCAGGCTAATCCCAAGGTATCTTGAGATTGCAATGGCTGAGGCATGGGGAATCTGCATCTTCCCTGGATCACATAGCCCAGAGAGGAGTAGGTCCACATAGCTTGCAGAGAGGAGTAGGTCACTGCATATATTCTAAATATGAATTTTTCAGTGAATTGAATAAGGTTCTAACTGACAGCCTTCTGAATTTTTTTGTTTGACCTAATACTTGTATGCATTTGGGGTTGCAATGAGAGGTTTCTATATATTGAGTGATCGAAATAATGTAGTTAGCACATCCCTCAACTTAGGCATTACTCCTTACTTTGTGGTGAGACTTTCAAAGCCCTAGGCCTCTGCCAACAAAAGATAAAGATAAGAGGTCTGGAGATACTCTGGTCCTTCCCCAGTCATGAGTGTGCATCTGCCACACAAGGTGTAAAACCTCTGGCCATGAGGCACTCAGACCTGTCTGGGATTGCAGTGGTGGAAGTGGAGAGACCCTCAGTGCTAGAGCCCTACCAGGGGCTTCTCTGTTCTCACCTGTGTGCCCAAGTCTTAGCACAGGTGCAGGGGCTGGTCCAGGATCCTCACTTCTTGGCCCCTTAGTGTGTGACTCTATAGGATATAGGGAGTGAGAACTGTTACTGGCAGATGTACTCCAGGAATGACAGTGATGATGGATATGGACAGCTGGTGTCCCAGGATGTTAGTCTGCTCTTCACCACTGTGACACAAAGACCTGAGGAAAACAATTTCAGAGAGGGAAATTTATTTGATGCTCATGGATTCAGTGGTTCAGTCCATTGTTGGCTGACTCCACTGCTCTGGGCCTCAGATGAGACAGGGCATCATGGTTAATCCAGGCACTTTCTCTGTTTCTGAATTTGTTCTGGATTTGGGATCCTGTCTGCCTCTGTCTTTGTCAGGTGCTTATTCTGGATCATATCCTGCCAGAGCCTGAGCCAGGGACTTGCTGGAAGACTGGAGATACAGGGGGAACTCCTGGGCCAGCTCTCATGGTTTCTTTGAAAAGAGCAGGAGGCACTTCAGTGACATTGAAGGCTTCTGTTGACAGGTTGTCACACTGTAGCATAAACACAACTGAAAGTCTGGAGAAAAAATTGTTTTAAAAATCTGTGACTGGACCTTACAAAATAGCCATGATTGGAAATACTGAAATTCCAAGTGAATACAAGTCAACTGGTCTCTGCTCAGCAGGGGTCTCTCCCTTATCAACATGACCCAACCTAGACACCAAGTCAGCCTCCCACGCAGCCTTTCCAGTGAGGTTCTTGCAAGTTTTTACAGAAAGGATGTTATCTAGCCAGGGCTCTCATGGATCCTGGTGCTTCTGAGCATCCAAACACCAAGACCAAACTCTGCTGGACCCTCATCTGCCACACGTGGGGATAATGTCAAGCACATGTGTGGAGGTAATGCCCTGGGACAGAGGGACCTGAAACTCCTCCCAGGACCTGAACTGAGCACAGCCTGACCTCCCAGGCAGCGGTGGTGAGGTCAGCAGCTCCTGCAGCTGCTCCGTCCCTTGTCTGCTCAGAAGTGCAGCCCAATCACTGGGAATGCTCTGCGGTGTTTCAGAGTCCTGCACCAGGGACATTCCCTCAGACCCTTCCTTCCTGGACAACTCCAAGCCCACAACTAGGTATTGATTGAAAAATGTCTTTCCTAGGTCACATGGATCTATCCACAGTGTGGCTATTTAAATTCATTTTGTAAAGGAGCTGGTGTTTAAACAAAAAATATAAATCTCACTCCAAGGAAATAACAGCAATAACAACACACTCTCCACACTGTCTCCTGCTATTTCCTGAGGCTTGGAGCCACACTATGGATCCCACACTGTGTGTGGACTGCACAAAAGCTCCCTTCCAAGGCCTCAGACACTGAATTCAGTGCACTTTTTAAGAAAGCATTCAAATCTTCCTGTCATTGTCAGCATGAACACTGATAAAATACAGGACACACTTGAATTAGAGAGATTAGGGAGGCTGCCCCTCCATTATCCATCCCTGCAGGTGCTGCCCTGGTCCTGTGAGTTATTTTAATGGCAGCTGAGATCCAGATGGAACTGAGGGATTGAGACCAGTTCTCTGTGTCCATCACCTCTGTTGTCCTTATAGGTACCTTCACGCTGTAGATGCCTGAGAGAGTGACAATGTTCACTGTATGTTGACCCAAACTTGTGAAGACTCTCGTTTCTCTGATATAAAGTGGAACATCTGTCTTTTCAGAGGCTCCTGAGGAAAGCACCAGGCGCTGGGACATGCTCCAGAAGCCACCAGTGGCCAGGCTCCATCCCATCTAAAACCAGTTCCCCCTGTCCTGAAAGCCAAGCACACTTTTTGGAATGAAATTCAGGGAGGGAAGGCATAGATTTTTAAACACAGAAGCTACAATGGTTGTGGATTATAGTGATGAAATTGCCCAAAGAGGCACAATCTTTAGAAAAAGCAGTCATTCCCAATGGATACGCTTACTGCTATGATTTAAGTGGGGTTGATGGATAGGAGGTTCGTAGTCATTCAGTGTGTCATAGATGGGTATATGTTAATGGTTCCAACTAACATTCAAGAACACGGAGTAGAGTTTTTTGTTTTGGTCTACATTAACTTAATAGCCTCTGTGCATCCTTCCCTGCATTATCCAGCCTTTGGAATTAAATTTAGAACAACTTGGAATATTTTCTTTATCACAGTACACGAATGGTGACTGGAACAGGTCAACAAAGGTGTCTGTCAACCACAGAGAAGTTGCACTGTTTGAACCCCAAGCACCATGAATCTCCAGGCTTTCTATTGTCACCTAGACAGTCTTGAGCAGCAGAATATTGTGTGGCTTCTGAGTTCCAGACATGGTGACTGAATCCCGATTCCTGGACTATCAACATCTAACTGGAAACTATGCATCATTATCTAATGAACCACAATTCAGGGGAGTGCCTGAAATCCACTTATGACTATGTATCTAAGTAAAGAAATAAGCACAACTGCAATGCATGTTTCACAATATGCAAAAAGGCACTAGTTGCTCTAGAAATGACACTGTGGACAAGAAAATGCTCAGGGTTTCTCTCCATGTGGCCACTATAAGGGGTCAGTGCACAGCAATGAAAGAATAGAGAGACCACAGGTTTCCCTGGGAATTATGTGTAGGGGAGACTGACCTGTGGGTGACTGTCATTGCACTTCATTACATCCTTTCTCTGATTTCCAACGTTTAATTACAGATCCTGGAGGATGCAGGTGGATAAAGAAGCCATCATCATCAAAATTTCATACAGGAATAATGTTTTATGAGCTTAGTTGTGTGGATTTATTTGTAGAAAGTGTTCCCAGTCAGTCCTGGTGGGTGTGGGTGTTTGTTTCTTGAAGGAGGTCAAGCAGGGCAGGCATCTGCTCCCAGAGAGAACCTTGGACACAATGTCTTCATCTGCAGGTCTCTGGTACTCTCTCAGTGTGGTAGTGGCAGTCGGTCTGACAGCAATGTCACCTCCTCACAGCAGCCAGGAGGCTAGAATGTGTATGTCCATCAATATTATGGTGGTACAGGGCAGATCACATTCTTATAAACCAGCATGCAGGGAATCTTAGTGACATTGTTGGCTATTACACTGACCTATGTTGTGAACACTAACCACATGTGATATTATAAATTAAATCAAAATTAGAATTTAAATTGAATATTTCAGATACATTTCTTACATCTCAAGTGCTCAATACACACATGTGACTGGTGACAAAAGTATGTTCTGTTGGTCAATGTTGGTTTAAAATGTTAATTTGACCATTCTTAATGTTGTGTCTAAGAGCATAAACCTCCCAGGCTTTGCTCACAAGCCTGTGTGACCTAAGGTCCTTCCCATTTGAGCTGTTCCTGGGATGTGTCTGAGCAAGAAGGAATGAGGCTTCACTGACAAATGGAGACCAGGAGGCCTGGGCACCACCCACCCTGCTTTTAACCCCTGCATCCTCAGGAGTCTCTCTAAAGCCACACCCTTGGTATCCCACATGGATTACAAAGCTCAGCCTTTAAATTTCTTAAGACAAATCTCTCTTGAATCTGTGGTTGTCTGATAGTCATTTGTCCTCAAGAAGAAGAAAGATTACTAATATGAAGGATCATTTGTGTTTCTTACAGAATCTATCCCAGTGATGGATACAATTGGGTCAGCTTCATGAGTTACAGGGAAGATTTGCAGTGGAGCCTCACTGGGACCCAGACTTGAAAATTCTGATGATGTTATGCCTATGAATGACCAGTAGATGGCAGACAAGCCACAGCAATCTAGTAACTTCATCTTAAATATTAGGAATTATAGGAATTTCCATACTACTTTTCAGAGTGGTTTCATCAGTTTGAAGTCCCGCCACCAATGTATGAATGTACCATGTTCCCCACATCCTCACCAACATTTATTGTTGCTGGTATTCTTGATGATTGCCATTCTGACTGGAGTGAGATGGAATCTCAGTGTAGTTTGATTTGCATTTCTCTAATGGCTAGAGATACTGAACATTTTTTCACACATTTGTTGAATGATTGCATCTCATCTTCTGTGAAGTGCTTGTTCAGTATCTTAGCCCATTTATTGATTGAGTTATTTTTTTCTTTTTGGGTGTTAAATATTTTGAGTTCTTTATACATCCTGGAGATCAGTTATCTATCTGAGGTGTGTGCAGTAAATATTTTCCATTTTTTAATCTTTGTCTTTATGTTACTGATTGTTTCTCTTCTTTGAAGAAGCATCTTAGTGTGATTCCATCCCATGTATTGATTCTTGATTTTACTTCTTGCCCTTATAAATCTGTTAAGGAAGTCAGTTCCTAAGCCAACAAGGTGGAGATTTGGGCCTGTTTCTTCAATTAGGTTCAGAGTCTCTGTTCTAGTGCCTAAGTCTTTGATTCACTTTGGGTTGAGTTTTACGCAGGGTGATAGGTAGAGGTTTAATTTCATTTTGCTGCATATGGATTTCCAGTTTTCCTCCACCATTTATTGAATAGGCTATCTCTACTCCAGTGAATGTTTTTGGCACCTCTTTCTAGTTGAGGTAACTGTATTTATGTGGGTTTGCCTCTCTGTCTTCTATTCTGTACCATTGGTCCACATATGTGCTTTGGTTTCAATACCATGCTTGTTTGTTACTACAACACTGTACTATAGGTTAAAGTCTGGTATTATGATGCCTCCTGCTTCACTCATCTTCCTAAGAATTGCTTTGACTATTCTGGTTCTCTTCTGTTTCCAAATTAATTTCATGATTGCTTTTTTTAATTCTCTGAAGAATTTGAGTGGTATTTTATTTTATTTTATTTTATTTTATTCTTTATTTACTTATTTTGATTCATTGCACACAAATGGAGTACAGCTGTTATTTCTCTGGTTATAAACAAAGTAGAGTCACACGATCTGTTCATTCATACATGTACACAGGGCAATGATGTCTGTCACACATACTGTTATTATTCTTACCCCCCACCCTACCCCACCCCTCCCTTCCCTCTATGCTATCTATCCTTCCTCCATTCTTGCCTCCCTTCCACTCCCCATTATGTGTCACCATTCACTTATCAGAAAGATCATTCAACTTTTGGATTTTTGGGATTGGCTAATCTCACGTAGTATGACAGTCTCCAACATCATCCATTTACCTGCAAATGCCATAATTTTATTCTTCTTTATGGCTGAGGAATATTCTATTGTATATATATATATATATATATATATATATATATATATATATATATCACATTTTTTTTATCCATCCGTCTATTGAAGGACATCTAGGTTGGTTTCACAATCTAGCTACTGTGAATTGAGCAGCTATGAACATTGATGTGGCTGCATCACTGTAGCAATCTGATTTTAAGTCCTTTGGGTATAGGCCAAGGAGTGGGATAGCAGGGTCAAATGGTGGATCCATTGCAAGTTTTCTAAGGAATCTCCACACTGCTTTCCAGAGTTGCTGCACCAACTTGCAATACCACCAGCAATGTATGAGTGAACCCTTTTCCCCACACCCTTGCCAACACCTGTTGTTGCCTTTATTCTTAATAAACAACATCCGAATTGGAGTAAGATGAAATCTTAGGGTAGTTTTGATTTGAATTTCCCTTATAACTAGAGATGTTGAACATTTTTTCATAAATTTATTGATTCCTTGTAGATCTTCTTCTGTAATGTGTCTGCTCATTTCCTTGGCCCATTTATTGATTGGGTTATTAGTGTTCTTGTTGTAAAGATTGTTGAGTATGGCATTTTAATAATAATCATATTAAATCTGTATAATGCTTTTGTTATGGCCATTTAATAATGTTACTTCTGCCCATTGAAGGGCATGGAGATCTTTTCTTCTTCTAAGGTCTTATTCAATTCTTTCCTTTAGTGTTCTTTAGTTTTCATTGTAGAGTTCTTTCACTCCAATTCTTTGATTCCCAAATTTTTTGAGGCTATTGTGAATTTGAATTAGAACCACTATTTGACTCAGTCATCCCACTCCTAGCTTTATACCCAAAGGAATTAAAATCAGCATACTACAGTGATACAGCCACATAAATATTTATAGCAGCTCAACTCACAGTAAATAAATTAAGAAGATTATTAAAATGTGTAGGCCTTAAACTGACTAAAAACTACTGACTCTGGCTGATTCTCCTTATAATTATCAGTCATTACTGCCTAGGAATCTCTCTTCCATTTGTCAGGTCAAACTGAAGCAGCTACAAGGGAGGAAGCAGATGAAAGACCCCTAACAACTCACTGTGAGCACAAAGGGACAGGTAGTGAGCCAGAGGTGAACAATCAGGAGGGGACCTGCTGACCCTGATGTCCACCTTGGCCCACCTTCTCTGGGCAGGATCCCCAGCTCCTTTCCCCTGCATAAAAACCCTGAACAGTCAAAGCCATGCGCCACTTCTTCTGGCTCTCCCACCCCCCACTTTCACCCCGGAGGGCTGGGATCTTGCCTGGGAGCTCAGTCTCTAATAAAGGCTCTCACTTCCATCTGGCTCTGGTTTGGCCATTTGCTGGCATTATTTATATTTCCATGGTGGAAAATTTGTAATTTGGTCTAAACCCACTCTGCTGAGTTTACATCTGGCGCTGAGACCGGGGAGAGTGTCCTCAGAAACTCCCTCACTCGGGGTTGAGGTCCACTCTCTTCTCCAGAAGAACCAGAGATTCCTGCACTGCTCCATTCCTCTTAATCCAACCCAACAGAGGTAGGGTAAGTCCCTTTCTTTTTTCCCGTGGCCATTTCAGCATTCCCATAAAGCAGGGACTCTGTCCGTTGCACGTGCCACAGGAGCCCTGCCTATTCCACTTTGGGCTTTGGTAGGTCATGAGAGACGTCTCACCCCTCCAAGACCCTGTTTATTCCATTTTAGCCCCCAGGGGATAAAAGATGTTTTATCTCCTGGCCCGTCTAACCATACCTTCGTGTTCACGAGTGGAAAAGAGGGATGCATTTCTTCCATTCCGGTTCACCCAGGGGACATTCTGAAAGGCCATGGGAAATACTGGGACTACCCTGGACCCTAAAACCCCCCTGGGCTGTATTTGCTGAAATTTCACTGAATTGGGACTTGGCCGAGACCTACGCCACAAACGGCTGGTCTTTTACTCCACAAGGGTCTGGCCTCAGTATGCTCTAGACAATACTTCAAAATGGCCACCAGAGGGCACGCTCGACTTCCAAATTCTTACTGACCTGGAAAACTATTGCTGCCAGGCAGATAAAAGGCAAGAAATTTTATACCTAAAAGCATTCTGGATTTTGCGCTCTCGCCCTACTTTCTTTTCTACCTGTTCTACTTCTCAAGTTCTTCTGGCTCGGGATAATCCCCAAACTCTGCATCATCCTGTCCCCTCCTCCACGTTTTCAGACCAACCAGAAATGCTCTCTGCTCCTGCCCATTGTCTTCTGCTGCCTTACTACTGCCCAAAATTTTCCGCTTCTTTTTCTCTTCCGGCAACTACAGGCCCTCCTCTTCCACTTCGCGCACCCGCAGCTGAAACTGCATGTGCATCTTCCCTGCCAGCAGCAGTGATCACACATCCATCTATCCCACCAGCATTTCCAACTCCCCCACCAGTAGCAGAGACTGCATGCCCACCCCTCCTGCCTGAGGGTCAACCATATGTTCTGCTCTCCTGATAGCAATGGTAACCGAAAGCCTGCTCCTTTCTGCAACTGAAAGCCCGCCTCTCCCCCGACCCTGTCACTACTGCTCCTTCTCTACAGTCTCCTCCCCCAACTCCATGCCTTCCTTCTGCAGCCACACCTCCTCCTACTCCCAATCCTCCCTCAAGCCCGCCCATTCTTCCTTCTACTGCTGCTTCTGCTTCTGTTTATGCTGCACACTCCCCTGTGAGCACACATACCGGTCTCACAAGAACCTCTCACTACCTAATCTGGAGCTCCTTTGCCCAGTTCAGGAAGTAGCTGGTGCAGAGTGCATTGTGCGAGTCCATGTTCCATTTTCACTCCACTTTTTTTCTCAGATTGAGACACGTTTAGGATCTTTCTCTGCTGACTCCTCTACTTATATTAAGAAACTAAAATATCTTTCTCAGACTTATAGTCTCGCCTGGCATGATGTTCATGTTATTTTTTCTTCCACACTCACTCCAGATGAACGAGCCCATATCCAGCAGGCAGCACAGGACGACGCTGACCAAGCCCATCTGATGGATATAACTCTACCCACAGGTAGAATCTCAGTCCCTCTAACTGACCCTGACTGGAACTATCAAGACGGTCAGCAGGGTCACCGTCTCTGTGCCTGCATGCTTCAACATCTCATAGCTGGCATGCAGGCAGTCTCCAATAAGGTAGTAAATTTTCATAAACTGAGGGAAGTTACCCAAAATCCAGATGAGAATCCTACTTTATTCCTTAACCCCCTTACAGAGACCCTTACTAGATAGACAAAGCTGGACCCTGAATCTCCCTCTGGGGCTACAGTGGTAGCTACCCATTTCATTTCCCAATCGGCTCCTGATAAAAGGAAAAAGCTCAAACGAGCTGAGGAGGGACCTCAAACCCCTATACAAGATCTGGTAAAAATAGCCTTTAAAGTCTATAATGCCCGAGAGGAAATGGCTCAATTAGCTAAGCAGGCTAATCTACAGAAAAAGGTAACCCTCCAAACCCAAGCTATTGTGGCTGCCTTAAGGCCTATGGCTCCAGCTCTGGCAGGGTCTTCAAAGGGGAATCAGCTGTCCTCTCCACCTGGGCCCTGCTTCAAGTGCGGATGCAAAGGTCACTGGGCTCGTAGGTGCCCAAACCCATGGCCCCCCAGTAGGGCATGTTCCATCTGCAAACAAGCAGGACATTGGAAGAGTGACTGCCCTATGGCTGGCCATTCTCCAGTGCCTCTATGCCAGGGTGTGAACAGCCAGGCAGTCCCTTCCCCTGAACTTTTGGGATTTGAAGAAGACTGAGGAACCCTGAACTTGAGGACCCCAATCACCCTCGACAAGCCTAGGGTCAAACTACAGGTGGCGGGTAAATCCATAACTTTCCTTGTTGATACGGTGGCTACTATTCTGGGCCTTTATTTCCTTCCCAGATTTCGGTTATGGGGATTGATGGAAAACCCTCCTTCCCAAACAGAACAGCTAAGCTAGCCTGTGCCCTAGAGGGACATCCTTTCACACATTCTTTCCTGGTTATTCCCTCCTGTCCAGTCCCCCTCCTAAGCAGAGATGTTCTCCAACTTCTGGGGGTGACCCTACAACTTCTTCCCAGGCATGCTACTAGTACTCACCTTCTTCTACCTCTGTTTGTTGCATTATCTTGCTCTCCCACACCACCTACCCTACCGTTACCTCCAGACCTGGTTGACCCCCAAGTCTGGGGCACCTCCAAGCCAGTCATAACCTCCCATTATAAGCTAGTCCCTATCCAACTAAAACTTCATACTAAGTTTCCTTCACATCCTCAGTTCCCTATTTCCCGTACCCACCAGGAAGAACTTAAACCCATCATAGATCAGTTACTTACTCAGGGACTCCTCATTCCTACTGACACCTCCTCATGAAGACCTGTTCGATTACCCACTCCCCTCACCTGAATTAAACATTTTTGTAGATGGCAGTCCTGTGCTGAGTCCTGAACCCCCATATTGCTAGTATGTAAACCCTCAGGAGCTTATTGTTTATTCCAGGACCTCTGCCTAATTAATGAGGCAGTCATTCCCATCCACCCAGTGGTTTCAAAACCTTACACTCTTTTCTCCCACATACCCCCTTCAACCACTCACTTCACAGTCCTAGATCTCAAAGATGTGTTCCTTACAGTTCCTTTTCACCCTGACTCCTATTACCTCTTTGCCTTCACATGGACGGATCCTACATCCTTTATGTCTCTGCAGCTGACATGGAGAGTATTACCCCAAGGCTTCTGGGACAGCCCCCATCTTTTTGGGCAAACCTTAGCCCAAGATTTGGCTACTTGTGACTTAGGAGATAGCACACTCCTACAAAATGTGGATGAACTCCTCCTATGTAGCCCATCTCTCAAGGCCTCGCAGACTCACACTGCCCAACTCCTTAACTTCCTTAGGTCTCAAGGCTATTGGGTCTCCCCAGCTAAGGCCCAGCTAACTACCTCTTCAGTCACATATTTGGGCATACTCTTCACTCCTACCTCTAAGAGTCTTATGACAGACAGAATCCAAGCCCTCTGTGACTTACAGCCACCAGAAACAGCAGACTACATTCTCTTCTTCCTCGGTTTGGCTGGCTTATACAGGCATTGGATCCCTAACTTTGCACTTCTTGCCAAACTCCTATATAAGGCAGCAAAGGAGACTCCTCGGCGGCCCCTTACCTCCCCCAGCATGATAGCTAACTCTTTTTACAAACTCAGGGATGCTCTCACATCATCCCCCACTCTTTCTCTCCCTAACCCTAACCATCCTTTCCACCTCTTCAGGGATGAAAAACAGGGTATTGCCACTGGCCTCCTCGCCCAACCAATCGGACCGTCCTATAGACAGACCGGTGGCATATCTCTCCAAGCAACTTGATTCTACAGCTCGTGGGTGGCTACCATGCCTCCGGGCACTGGCAGCAGCAGCTGAGCTAGCTAAAGAAGCCCTAAAACTCACCCTACATCAACCAGTAACTGTGTTTTCCACTCATCGGCTGCAGGACCTTCTAAATCATGAATTTCTTCCACTTCTGAGCCCATCACAGATCCAAGAATTTCATCTCCTCTTTATAGAAAACGCCACCATTACTCTGTGTTCTTCTTCTCTCAACCCTACTACACTTCTCCCACTGTCCCCACCCCCTACAACCATCACCCATTCATGTCAAAATGTGCTGGAAGCCCTGTGCTCACCTCATGAAGACCTGTTCCATTACCCATTCCCCTCACTTGAGTTAACCATTTTTGTAGTTGGCAGTTCTGTGCTGAGTCCTAATGAATGCCACAAAGCTGCTTACGCAGTGGTCACCATTGCCTCAATTCTAGAAGCCAGCTGCCTTCCAGAAGGGACCACTTCCCAAAAAGCTGAACTCTTTGCTCTTACTAGGGCCCTGATTCTGTCTAAAGTTAAACAAGTCAACATTTACACTGATTCCAAATATGCCTTCTTAATTGCTCACTCACATTCGGCTATTTGGAAGGGTCATGGATTTCTTATCACGAAGGGGTCACCAGTGGTCAATGCCTCCCTAATCTCTAAACTCTTGGAGGCACTTCAGCGGCCATGCCAAGTTGCCATCATACACTGCCGAGGACACCAAAACTCCTCAGACCCTGTAACCATGGCTAATAACAAGACAGATTCTAGAGTGAGGGAACAAACAACAAAGTCCTCAACGGCCCCCATTTTATTCTTATCTACAGCAATAAAACTTAAATATTCTCCACAGGAACAGGAGGACCTAATAGCCCAAAATGGTCATTTCGGAGATGATGGCTGGATTTTCCTTGGGGACCAGATTGCTCTTCCCAAGCAGCAAGCTTAAGCTTATTGATGGACATTCATAACTCCCTTCATATTGGCCCCAAGTCTCTTTTACAGTTTCTCCAAACCCTCTTTTACCTTCCAGGAATGAGAACCATTCTCCAGCAGATCCACTCCAATTGCCCGGTCTGCTCCTCTGTGTCCTCACAAGGGGGCATCAAACCCAAGCTCCCCACAGATCAGATGAGAGGCCATCAGCCAAGTGAAGACTGGCAGATTGACTTCACCCACATGCCCAGACACAAAAACTCTGTTATTTACTTACCTTGGTTGATACTATTTCAGGCTGGATAGAAGCCTTCCCCCTCAGGGAAACTGCTGACATCATCGCCTCCATCCTCATTGAGCAGATTATTCCCAGATTTGGACTTCCTGCATCCATCCAGTCAGACAAGAGTCCAGCCTTCAGCTCTCAGGTTGTTCAACTAGTCTCCAAAAACCACAACATCACCTGGAGACTCCATATTCCCTACCAAACCCAATCCTCGGTAAGGTGGAGAGGGCTAATGGCATTCTTAAGGATCACCTCACTAAACTTGCCATTGAACTTAGACTTTCTTGGCCTAATCTCCTTCCATTGGCCCTCACCAGAATCTGGAAAGCCTCTAGAGTCGCCTTGGGCCTCAGCCCCTTGGAGCTACTCTACGGTTGCCCCTTCCTTATCAACCAAAATTTCCCAATCAACCCTCCTCCCCTAGCATCTTACCAACCTTACCTCAAGCTTTTGTGCAAACTCCTAAGGGAACAAGCAGATTGCAACCTTCCAGCACTTTCCACAGCCTCATCTCTAGCTAGACCCAAACTAATCAGCCATCATTACTCTTCAATCAAGCTATGCAGTTCTACTTCGAGAACTACATCCTCAGTTACTACAACCTCGCTGGACTGGACCCCACAGCATTATACTTACCACCCCAACAGCAGCCAAGATTCTGGGTCATTCCCCTTGGTACCATGTTTCCTGCCTTAAAAAAGTGCCCTTCTGGGTTGCCTAGTCCTGGACTTCCACTGTGCTGGGACTCCCCAAACTCAAAATTTCTCACCAACCCCTTATTATTGCTATTGCTCATTAATCTCTCTCAAGCCTCTATCCCAACCTACAGGTGGCATTTCTATGCCAAGGAAACATACCAGCTGGGTGGAACCTCCTTCTCTAATGTCATAACAGAAAAGGACTGTTCCCCCACAGGGTGTGACCGGGAACTCACCCTTGATCTCAAGGATTTTAAAACTATATCTGTCTCTTGTTATGCCTGTATGGTTTGCTTCCTATATGACCAATACCTGTCATACTGCAAAAAGGACCCCCCACCATATATGGAGGGTGCCCCTACAATAGCTGTAAAAGACATTTCCCTGATCCCTGTTGTGGATATGCAATAAGAATTAACATCAAGGACCCCTGGACCCCAAAATGGACCTCAGGGGTTGACGGTAAAGTTTACACAGGGATAGCAGCCAGTTGTCCTGAGGCTTCACTTAGAATCTGGAGAGTTTATATTCAGGCAGTTCCTCAGCTTCACCTAACCATCCAGTAGCAGGAAAAGGAAATCCAGCGCCAGATCAACACAGCTACTCACCCTAATGCTAATCCTTTCTCATGGCTTACTCTGATAAGTCAAGGTCTTCAACTTCTCAATCTCTCCAGAGTTAAAAACATCTCAGATTGATTTCTTTGTTCAGGTTGGGACCAGACCCTGCTAACAGCTGTTCCCATGAATACACCTCTTAATACTTTATTGAAGCCTCAAAGGACCCCCTCTTCACCACTGGAGGAAGTTCCCCTTTACTCCAACTCCTCAGAGAACTTTGCATACTGTTACACTTCCTCTAACTCAGTACCTTGCAACCAAACCATACAGGTCTTCTCTCCCACATTTGCTCCTCCAGGATTCTTTTTCTGGTGTAACACTACTCTGACAAAAAAATTAGTTCCCAATATGCCCTTTGCTTTCTGTGTGTCCTCCACTTTGGTTCCTCAATTAACACTATATAGTGAAGCTGATATAATCTGGCTTCTTCAAAATCCCATTTCTATTGTGAAAGGGGCTGTTTTCTTACTGGTGGTGGTTGGGCTCTCCCTGGCCTCCTCACTTGTGGCCTCTGGGTTGGGGGCAGGAGGACTCAGTTACACGGTCACTGCCACTCAAAAGGTAGAACAACAACTCCAAGAGACAATAGAGGCATCGGTTGCCTCCCTGGTATCCCTACAAAGACAAATAATATCTGTTGCCCAAGTTTCCCTACAGAACCTCTGAGTGTTAGATCTTCTCAAAGCAGACAAAGGAGGAACATGCCCATTCTTAAAGGAAGAATGCTGTTACTACATCAAAGAAACTGGACTCATCGGAAAAAAAAAAAATTGAAACTCTCCAACATCTGAGCAAAAACTTAAGCAGCAACAATCAAGTGGTCCCTGGCCAGGATGGCTAAACTCCACTCTTGCCAACTGGCTGACCCTAATTTTCACCCCTATATTTGTAATAGGCCTCCTACTAATGGTTGCTCCCTGTCTTCTCATGTTTGCCCAGAGCCACATGAGTGAGGCTGCAAGGGTGACATACAACCAAATGCTCCTACACCCTTGTAGCCCCTTCCCCATGGACCCGGCACCTGAAACTTTTTCTCCCCACGACATCCCCTAACATGCAGGAAGTAGCCAGACAGACTCCGGTGCCTTATATCACCAAAAAGGTCAGGATGTCATGTCAAACTGAAGTGGCTACAGGGGAGGAAGCAGATAAAAGACCCCTAACAACTCACTGCAAGCAGAAAGGGCCAGGTAGCGCGCCAGAGGTGATCAATCAGGAGGAGACTTGCTGACCCTGATGTCCACATTGGCCCCACATTCCTGGGCAGTCCCCCCAGCCCCTTTCCCCCTGTATAAAAGCCCTGAGCAGCCAAAGCCATGCAGGACTTCTTCTGGATCTCCCACCCCCCACTTTCACCCTGGAGGGCTGGGATCTCCCCTGGGAGCACAATCTCTAATAAAGCCTATCACTTCCATCGGGCTCTGGTTTGGCCATTCACTGGCATTTATATTTCCATTGCAGTGAGCTCGTAATTTGGACTAAACCCACTCTGCTGAATTTACACCATTGCTTCTGTCTTACTTATTCTTGGGACACTAATACAAAGGTACATCTTAAGTTACATTAAATTTACCACTTTTTTATTTTAAATATCAAGAAATGGCTGTGCTTGCATTTTAACTGTTTTTCTAGGTGTTTAAGATCAAGCTGGTCCAATTGACCTTGTTCTTATCTATTGTTAAGCATCAACTGAGTTTCCTTGGGGGTTACTCTTGGGGAACTTGTGAGCAACCTTTTTTCTCTGTAAGTGCCATATGTGCTAGGATGGGTCAAAGTCTTGCTGACCACGTGACTTCCATTGGAAGCATCAGAGATGATTCCCTTTTCCTATGACCTTCCAATTTTGCAGTTTGAGCACTGATTGGCTTTCCTTTTAGGGTCCCAGTAATATCCCTTATCTGGAAATTGTGTTACTGTCCCAGATTTCCAGTGCTCTAACCCTGGTCCCTGGATTCAAGATGACACAGAGGTCAAGAGGCAAATCCTTGTTTTCTTAACTCTTTATTGTAATATTAATCTTTAAGTTTTGGTCTTAAGCATCCAGCAAGCTAGTCTTAGGCTTACAGTAAGTTTAATGGGTTTAACTTTAATGTTAATAGCTTCATAGTATTTTTACTCATTTTACTTATTATGTGACTATAGGTGATGTCTTAATACATTCTGTAAGGCATTAACAGATAGTAGGTATAGGTTGCAAGGAAATTTAAAATGAAAATAACAAAAGTAAAAACATATTTAGTTTGTACATAATTTTGAACCTTGGCTGAGTTACACATTATATCCCCAGTTTGAGATCACAGTAATCTTTACAATAAATGTCAAACTTTTGAATACATCTTTAAATGAGTTGAAGTCTGGCCTATTCTAGAGCCATTCCAACATGTAGTGAGGTGGGAAGCAGAGCCTTATCTCAGGTATGGTGGGGCTCTTTACAAATTATAGGTAAAGAATTTTAGTTTCAAAATGATCTCTGTTTTTAAAATATTGATTTATAAAGTTTACTCATATTGTTTCCTGAGTCTATCTATATGAATGTTAGTTAACACAATGTGGTATAAACTGAAAACATGAATCAAGGAATGGCTGAAAGAGCTTTCAGCTTTGGTATGGAAAGAAGTGGAAACATGTTTTTTACACTTTATATTATTAACCTTTAAATAGATTAGGCTCTTATTATCCTTTAAATTTTTGTGTAAGATACCATTACAGACACCTCTACTTTGGAAAACTCCACCTTTATAAAATTATGCTATAAACTTTTACTTTAAAGACTTGTTTACCTGAGATATATGAACATATTGAATACACAAGAAGTCTGATAACATCTTAAATACATTAATGATTTTGCATTAACCAAGTTTACCTTTTAATGAAAAATCTAGACTCTGTAATGAAGTACAATACTCTAAAATAACAGTTGTTGCTCAATGAGAGTTATATAAACTCTAACACTTTTTGACTAGTTTCTCTAGATAATAAAAAGAGACCCAATGTTAAGATTAAATTAATATTTTAAGAAATCCTTGTTATTTAACATATATATTAAAATATGGTTTTTATATCAGTACATTAATATTTAATCTTAGGGAAAAAAAAAACTTCAGTAGCTTTCACTGTTGTGTTGCTTACATATGCATACAAATATTTTAAAACTTACCCTTTATTTACACTCCTTCTTATTACTTAATTAGTAATAAGAATATTATTACTTCTTATTACTTTTGTTTACTTGGATGTATTACAACTTTATCACATAAAGACTTTCTTACCTTGAAGTTTCCTTTTTCCTTGTACTAAATATACTTTTCTACCTAGAAACTTCGAATTTTCTTCCCTATCTGTTGACTCCTTTTTTAAAATATACAAACTGAAACAACCCTTGTAAACTTCTGAATTTAAACAAATTGCTCCATTTTAATAAGAGGTAATAATTATGTTATTTACAGTACTCTAAATGAAATGCAGTTGAACTTTTGAATATTTTGTCTATAGAATTTTCTAATTGGGAATTTTAGTAATGAAATTGTTTTAGGGATGAAATAAAGTAATTGAAAGACTTTTTTATTTACCAATTTATGAAGGCACCTGTAAGGTTTAAGTAGGTTACCCCATGGAATTTAAGGAGTTAAGAGTACTTGGTATTATATTTAACAGTTAGTATTTTAACTCTGTAAATCAGTCAGATGTCTTTAACAGTCACATCCATGATCAATCTGATACATGTCAAATCTAATTTACTAATTTAGAAACAACAACAACAATATATTACTTCCATTCTGTTTGTAAACTCTATTCTCTCCACATGTGGGGAAGCAGATCTGAGCTTCCTGCTCCTGACTTCATCCCCAGTTCACTTCACAGATGGCTCTTCTCTCTGCAACATTTGATGTCACCATTTAGATTTCTGTGTGTGCCAGGCAGTGATCCCTTGGTTGGTGCAAATTGCTTTCATGGAAAAGGATCTGCTTCCAGAACAGACAACATTTGGGGTTCAGGTCACTAGAGCAACAAATCCCAGTACAGCAATCCTCATGAATGTCTGCAACTACCAGGGGGAGATAGTCCATCTAACTCTTGACCCCTGCAGCTCAGCCATGGGAATACACAGAGCTGCTCATCTTGGCTTTTATCATCTGGGCAGTGAAACTCCATGTGCCAAACATAGAGTCCATCTGCTTCTCTGAGGGGACTGGTAGGAGCCTGACTTCTGCCAGCTCCTCTGGGTGGCAGGATCCTACAACAAGGTATGTGCTCAGGAAAACCATGAGTGAGTCACTGGCAGCCTGAGTGAGTCCAAGGCCACCAAAGAACTGCTCTGAACACATCTCCTACAGCCCTTCTTCCTGTGGACTTCATGGACACAGAGCAACAATAATGAGGGAGGACTCAGAGTCCTAAGGGTGGTTCGCTTAAACCCCATCCCTTCTGCTTTGTCCTGTCCCCACACAGTGCCATCATGGGCAAAGGAACTCAGGAAAATACACAAAAGAATGTTCTGTGTGCAGGTTGGTTTTACCTGTAGAGGATAACATTGTGTGCTAGGTCCCTGGACCATGGTCTAGCATTGACCACTGATAGGAAGCAGGAGGATTAGGATCCAGGGCTCCTCGTCCATGTGGGGAAAGGTGATCATCATGCTGGTTGTTCTAGGTCAAGGGATGAGTCTTTTGGTGTCTGTGGCCCAGACTCAAAGTTGTTCATGTTCATAATCTTCTCCTGACACCAGATACAGGATGGGTGTGGTCTTGAACACATGTCTTCAGGTGCTGAGGACACTGACTTCCAATTAAGACAGGAGGCATATCAGTGCCTTCTCATGGATTGAGACCACCAACTGCCTTCAGGATAGAGATGTCATTTCCTCCTTGTCCAGGAGTCATGTGAGAGTGAGGTGAAGACCCCAGGGGTATGTAGAGATAGTTCTTTCCACATAAAGCCAATGAACCCTGTGGACAGGACATGGGCATTAGTGCTCTGTCTCATCTCATTTTATTGGCATTTCACAAGTGACCTATTACCCCATAATGTCTTCTGTAGCAAAATGATCTGAGGGAGATTCTCCAGCTGCTTTAGAGCCAGGTCACATCAGTCTCCTTGACTCAGAAATGGGCAACCTCTATTTCCTTGAATTTCAGAGTCTCCTCCCTTTGTAAAATGCTATGCAAGTTGCTGTAATAGAATATCCTCACAAAGTTCTCAGTTTCCCTCATGATTGAATTTTGCTAATGCATCTGACATTGTGATAAATTAGAGTCCCATGCTGGGTGACTTCATATCAGGAATGGATTTTTATCATGATTTTGGAGTCTAAGACAGATATCAAGGCATCAGTAGGGTCACTCTGCTTCATCCATGGCTGTCAGATGATGGTGCAAGTTCTCCATGTATTTCTCATTGATGTCCCTTGAAAATTGACTTCAGTCTTGATTTGCTAAGAACCTCTCAATCTTTGATTATCTCTCAATTTTCCAGATGATTCTGGTTTCTACTTTCCATATACTATATTCTGAATAAAACATGTTCCTGAAATGCATGTTTCCTTTTAAAGAATAGTCATAATTAGGAACTATGGGTCTCTTTGGAGATTATAGGATGATTTCTTCAGAACTGTATGGAGTTTTCCATTTATCATTTCATCTCTCTATCCATACAGAGAGACACAAGCTCATGTTCTATCCATAAACTCCTTGGTTTCACATTCTCACATTTAAATGCATTCTAAAACATAGAGTTTGTTTAACTATTCTCAAGTCAAATAAGTCACTTATTTTGTCAACAGTGAACATCTTGGGTCTAATTAAAGTTCATGAATTTACTTATTTGTTCCATACCCTCCTGCAAACCAATCTCTAGATGTCATTTTTGTGTATTCACATGTGGCATCTTGATCATGGCAGGATATAATGGTGCAGAGAATATCCTAGATTTGGGGTGTGGATGAGGATTGGAAGGGAGAGGACCTCCACCTGTGAAGGCAGTATGTTTTGAGGCCAAAGACAGCAAGAGTCATAATCTGAGCAACCAGGGGACATCAGGCATGGAGAAGTGCAATCACGAACAGGCCTAGGAAGAGCAATTGCGCCCTCAGGTGGTAAAGGAGGAGCTCTCTGACTTGGACTCATCTTTTAAAACCTAGTGGGACAGAGCAGGGATAAAGATAGGAAGAGGGTGAGTGAAGGTGAAGATGACAGGTGAGTGAGGACACATCCACCCCCATTTAAATCATGACCAACATTTTTTCTTGTTGCCTATTTCACACCTAGACCATCAGGGAACCAGAGCAACCAATCAGCCACTCTGGACTCATTAATGGTCACAGGTGTCAAATGCAAGTATCTCATAAGCATTCCTGCAGTTTCTGAGATCATGACATGTTCCATAGACTCTATAAGAGATGGAAGAAAGCAGGGGCTAACCTAGGTATTGTCACAACAGCATGCACATGCAGGACTCAAGACAACACTGTCTTTGGGCCCAGAGAGAACAGCATTTTCTGTCAGCTACTCGGAGCTTCTCTGGTTTAACATCAGACTCAGGTACTGAAGCCTGTGGTGACTGACTAAGAGGAGCCAGCCCTGCAGTTGTGCCCAGCCTGCCCAGCCCTGGTGATTTGCATGTACCCACAGCACAGCCCACGGCCCTGAGGACTTCTTAATAGGTGGTCACACCCTTTGCAGGAGCCAGTCCCAGTCAGGATACAGCATGGCCATGAGAGCCCCTGCTCAACTCCTGGACTTCCTACTCCTCTGGCTCCCTGATAAGGAAGGTCAATACTAGGAATTCACTTGGTACAGTGTGGTCAGTCCTGCCTGGATCTTCAGCAAAGTCCACTAAGAACATTTATGAATCTGTTGCTGTTTGCTTTTGTTTCTCAAGTCAGGTGTCAGATGTGACATCCAGATTGCCCAGTCTCCACCATCCCTGTCTGCTTCTCCAGGAGATAGTCATCATAATTTGCAGGGAAAGTCAGGGCATCAGCAATACTTTAGTCTGGTATCAACAGAAACCAGAGCATGCTCCTAAGTGCATGATGTGTCCTGTAATCAGTTCGGGAAAAAGTGTTCGATCAAAGTTCTATGGCAGTGGGTCTGGGACAGATTATTCTCTCACCAACTTCAGCCTGGCGTCTGATGATTTTTGCATCTTATTACTGTTATCAGTATTAGTTTCCCTCCCACAATAATGCAAGCCATGACATAAATTTCCCAGGGAGGCAGAAGTGTGAGGTTGCTCTACCCTAGCTGCTCCTCCTGCTGTTTCCAGCTGCTGAGAGCACGTCTCAGAGGCAGC
Organism: Glaucomys volans; assembly: GCA_020662805.1. Classification (NCBI taxonomy): domain Eukaryota; kingdom Metazoa; phylum Chordata; class Mammalia; order Rodentia; family Sciuridae; genus Glaucomys; species Glaucomys volans. The sequence continues at coordinate 21,943 of JAJEJO010035750.1, forward strand.
CAAGCTCTGAAGATCACTGGGAGACTTTAGTTGGAAGAGCCAGGGAGTCTTCTCTGTACCTGAAACCTCTATCTGCCCCTTTAGGCCCAGCAGGCAGAGATGATAGTGAATAGTCAATGGTCAGCAGTCAGAAGTGATGGGCACCAATTGAAGTCTTATTCAAGATAGAGACTCCACCAGGAGTCTAACATGGAGAAATCCTAATGGGCACCATGAAGACCTTTTTCAGAGTTAAAAGCCCATGAGGTTCACCTGTGGGAATACTCCAGCCAATTCCTTTTTCCCAGAGAGGAGGGAAAATGAATGATTGCAGTGAAGCAGAAGGGAATCACAGGAAGGGTTAAACCTTCAGGCTGAAGGACACAGCCATTGGTCTTGGCTTTTTCTCAACTCCTGTTAACATAGACTTCAATCAATGCACATTTCCCAAAGCCACATAGGCCCTATCATAATGCACCATATGGAATTCTTATAGCTTTCTGCACCCCCACCACATGTTGTGGGATTTCTCTCTCTTTTCCATTAAATAATACCTACTGAGTGTTCTCTTCACTTCCACTATTGTTCATGAATTTCAGTCCATGTAGGAAAATGGCAAAATGTGGTATCCAGTCTCATTTCAAAACTATGGATTCACTGGTGTTCCTCCTGAATTAATAAAGGACAAACATCATTGCAGTTGAGGAATTTGGTTTATAGTAAGAATTTGGATTTAAATAGAAATGAGAAGACACTGCATGTTCTCCAAAAAGGAACTCCTCTACAACACAGGGAATGGGGATCTACACTGCAGCCTTTCACAGTTCTGGGAGTGTGGCAATGAAGATGCAGATACAGAAACTGAACACAGAAAAGGCAATTGTGTCAACAGAAGGATTCCCTGCTCCTTTCAGAACCCAGAGCACATCCTCAAATATATTCATTGTAGGACTTGCTTAGTGCATTTAAGTAGAGTCTAAATAGCAAGATTTGAAAAACCAGGGGTGGTGATATGAAAGAAGATGCTATAAATGAGATATTTCATGATGTTTCCCAGAAGCCAGAGCTCACCTGTCACAGAAGGCATAGGCTGCTAACCCTCTGTCCCTGGGACCTCTGTGGGAGCCCAGGTGTGGGGCCGATGTACACAGCTGCCTGAAGCACCTCACAGGTGATTCCCCAGTCCTTACAATGCTCCAGGTGTCTACCTGCAGGTGCAATTTATGGTGTGGAATCTTCCTCTTCTGGATCCTCACTCTGAGTTGAGGCCCTTCAGGGAGTAGCTTCATAGGATCTAGAAAGGAAACCTGTCCTGGGATATGTGTCTCCAGATGCCATGGTGAGGACAGCAATTTCTAACTGACCTCCCAGTGGAGCACCATCAACATATTCAGTTAATCTTTGTCACTGAGACTTCTGTGTACTGATATGGTTTATGATTTTAGTGTGTAGTCAAGGCGATAAATTGGTAACTGTCATGGTTACTGTTTATTCAAGGTCAAAAACCCTCAGACTCAGTGTACACACTCAAGATCATAAACAGTATCCTGTGAGCATGAACCCCTCTGTCACCTGTGGGCAAGGACCTTCCTTGTTTGAAAGAAGGACCCAGAGAATGGCTCAGGGCCTGGCTAAAGGGTATGGTCACCTTTGAATAAAGGATGACCAATATAACCACCTGACTCATATCTTATTTCAACTGGAAGATACTTTGATCCTTTCTTCCTGGGCCTGAGCCTCACCCTCACCAAGACAGTCACTATTTCCCAGCTCTTGAAATTCTGTCAGGAAGGACAGGGCACAGAGTATTTTTGTAGGTGCCTCTAAGTGCTCTCAGCCAGTTGGGTTCATATTAAGAAAGCTTCATTATCTCAGAGGTTAAAAAGTAAAGGAACAAATTACAAACTATGTATAAAGGATCCTTTAAGAAATCAAAAAATCTTCCTTTACAAAATGAAAGCAAAACCAAGTGTGGATGTAGCATTGTTTTCCATCCTATTCAAGATATTCAGGGGGAATATGATCTGTGTCACTGAAAGTTGCTCCAAGTGCAGAATCTCAGAACCACCTTGCCTTGCCGCATGAGAATCTGCATTTTAGAATGTTGAATAGTTCAGAGACCTGAGATTTGAGAGGCTTCCTTAGGACATGATTAGTTAAGATAGAGATTTTTAATCTCCAATTAGTCCATTTAAGGAAATTTCCATTTAAACCATATTCATATAAAATGTACACTTGTCCTTTTTCTGTTGCTATAGCAAAATACTTGAATTCAGCAAGTGCTGTGTAAAGAAAAGAGCTTTGTTTAACTCACAGTTTTCAAGGCTGAGTGTCCATGTTGGGCAGTCCCACCTGTTGAGCTCAGATGAGGTCCCCTGATCTGGGTCACAAAATGGTTTGCATGTGCAAAGGGATCCAGGTGCAGGCTGCAGTGGCCAAGTCTGGGGTGTAGCCTAACTTTATGACAACCCACTCTGGTGAGGATTCCCTCAGTGTGTGAGAGGAGCACTTATCTTTTCTGGGACAGCAGCACCAATAGCCTGACCCCCACCCACCTGGCCCCTGCTTGTAAAGGGTCCACTATTTCTTATCACGGCCACACTTGGACAAACTTCTAGTACATGAACATGTAGGGGACAACCAATTAGGAACATTAGCAAGCCCCATCTTTACTTTTCCACTATAATGTAATGAACTTCAAATATTTTATCATTTTTACCCTTTAGGAAAGTATAAAGCAGACAGGCATTCCTCAACAACTTGATCAACTACTTAGCTCTCTAGGTTGATTTGGGCACTTGATTCACTCCTGAAATTTCCCATGAGATTTCTGGAATATGAGGACTCATTGCACAACATCCATGGCCCCTGATGATGTAAATCCTGAGGTCCTAGCTTTGCAGCCTGCAGTTGAGTCCAGCTGAGCTTTGCCTGACCAGCCTCACCATGAATGTGAAACCCATGAGCATGAACATGTGTGCTCATTGCCTCAGACACTGGGTTTCTGTGGGTTTTGTGCATCCTTCTTGTCCACAATGATCCTCATTTCCATATCATGGTGATGCCCACATTAAAATAACAACAGGAGGGGATCAGGAGAGCACAGCAGCTAGATCGGGGTGAAGGGGGATGGAGGTCATAGGAAAGGACAGGGACAGGAGACTAAGCACATTGTGTGCTGTGCCTGTTCCCATTCACATGACTCACTGTTGTGTGTACTGATAATGCACTGGCACCATTGAATGAAAATTCCTCATTGTGGAAATGCTGGCTAATATAAGATTTTCATAGATACCCATTTAAGGAAACTTTTATGAAATTTAGTTTTAATATGATCACTAATCAATTCAGGAAGTTATTAAGAATAAATTTAAAATAAGTCATATTTGAATAATAGAGTGAAATACATAGAGTATCTGAAAATTTCCTGTATGCTTCTAATATAAATTTTGGTGTAATCAGGCAAGTGTCTACCAGTATTTGGAGGGAACTCACAAACTCAGAAGATTTGTACATCACAACTTCCCCTGGTTTCCTGCATCTGGAACACCTGGCATATCCATGAATTCATCCTCCAGTGACTAGTGATGGGCTGTGACTTAGGTGGCCTGCTTCACTCAGGGGACTCTGGGCTCAGGATCCACCCTGACATCTGTGTTTGGAGAAGCCCATCCCAGGGAGGATGGATCTCAAGTCTAACTAGGGACCCACTCTCACCTCATATTGGAGAGACCTCCCTTTGGGCCCAGGCAGGAGCAGAGGGCGGGTATCTCATCATGACCACACAGGGACAGTGTGTGCTACTGGGCTGCAGAGTCCTCAGAACACAGCCTGGTGCTGGTGTAACAGTGTCAACTCTACATGCAGAACTCTGACCTGGTCACATTCACACAGGTTCAGTGCCCAGCAGCCTCCCAGCTCCCAGGAGTCCCACATGCACTTTCTGCTTCATGGACCCAAACTAACAGCATCTGGTGTCAGAGACAAAACCACAATGAAACCCACAACCCATAAGTCCCTGCTCTTTCAGTTGAACCTGGTCACCCTGGAGACCAACAGGGTCCCTTCCCCCACCTAGACCCAGGGAAGTTATGCTCACTCATCTTATAAACCCTGCTTATGTGTGTCCAGGGGAGAGAGATCAACTGAGTCCACTGCTCAGTTCTGATGTCCATACATACCATGGTGTGCTAGCCACAGGGGCCTGAGAGTGTGCCTTGTAATTAGGAATTTTGCCTTATCTTTTCTTTCTTTTCTTTTTCTTTTTCTTTCTTTTTTTTTTTTTTTTACCAGGAATTGAACTCAGGGGCAAAAAAAAAAAAAAAAAAAAAAAAAAAAAAAAAAAGTATTTTATTTAGAGACAGGATCTTACTGAGTTGCTTAACACCTTGACCTGCTGAGGTTGGCTTTGAACTCCTGGCCCAGCCTCTGAAGTGCTAGGATTACAGGCATGCACCACCACGCCCGGCTCTTTTCTTTCTTTAGACAACATCAGAAAATATTTTTGATCACCAACAAATTTGATCAACAAATTTTTGACCAACAAAATTTGACCAACAAATTTTTACTGCCTGCATATAATACAGGCCAACAGATTATGTGACAAACCAACCAATCAGAAGGATTTCAATATTATATTCATTTGAAATAAAATAGCATAGTTGGAAACTTTAGCATACGCCAAATCATTTTCTAATCTGAAATTATTATGAAAGAAATCCTTCAGGTTTCTCCCTGCTCGTGGTTTTCTCACAATCCAGACTTTCAAATTGGAAAATGTGAGCAGGAGTCTCCAGGCCTGCTGAGCAGTCAGCACACACCAGGCTTGATCCAGCAGGACGTTGTTTCAACAGCAATGGAGGCTGCAGGTCTGCAATCCAGGTCCACCAGCAAGCTCTCTGTGAAACTGTAGAGGGGACTCTTCCCACAACCAAGTCTGGAAGATGCAGGAAAGAGTCTCCTAAAAACTTCAAAGTTGACAGAAAAGATAATACACAATTCTTTAGTAGCTTGTATATATGGACTTATTTGGGAAAAATCTTGCCAGTCAGCACTGTGGGGTGTGAGCATTTGTCTTCTCCAGCTGAGTTGGGAGGAGCTCAAGCAGGGTGACCTCTCAGTTCCACAGAATGTCCTGGGCACAGTCTCTGCATGTCCAGGTCTCTGGAGCCTTGTTTCAGTGTTGCTGTGTTTTTGTTTGATTGTTTTTTGGTACCAGGGATTTAACTCAGGTCACTGAGCCACCGAGTCACATCCCCCAGCAGTTTTCTTTTCTTTCTTTTTTTTTTTTTTTGCATTTTTTATTTAAAGACAGGATCTCACTGAATGTCTTAGCACCTTCCTGTTGCTGAGGTTGGTGTTGTACTCATGACCCTCCTGCAGCGACCTCCCAAGCTGCTTGGATTATAGTCTTATGTCACTGTACCTGGCTTGTTTCAGTGTGCTAGTGGGAATGGGTCTGACAGTGATATGACCTCATCACAGCAGCCTGGAGGCTGGGGTGCCATGTCCAACACTATTATAGTGGCACAGGAGAGACTCTCTTCCTTACAATTTGCATCCTGATGGTCTTTTTAATTTTTTTCATCCTGGGGATTGAACCCAGAGAAGCATCACATGAGTTATGACCCAGTCCTTTTTATTTTTTATTTTGAGATGAACTCTTGCTAAGGTACTTAATGCTTTCTCAATTTTCTCAGGCTGTCCTTAAACTCACAATCCTCCTCCCTTAGCTGCATGACCTGCTGGGATTACAGGTGTGCACCACTGCACCTTGCCATCCTAGTGGTTCTGATGATATTTCTGATAATCACCTTTAGAACTTTGAGTTCTGATATGGTGCAAACCAATCACAACTGACTTTATACATTTAAATCGATGTTAAATTTTCAATTGAATACCTCAATTTCACTTGCTACATCTTCAGGAAACAGTTCACACAGGTGGCTACTTGTTACTATAATGGACAGCTTGGACATATACATTATCATCATGACAGAGTATTGTGTTCATCAATATGGGTGTAAGAGATTAGTGTGCTCATACATGGTGCTTTATCTGAGAGCACAAACCTCTCTGGCCATTGGTGAACACCCCTCTGTGGACTCAGTTCCTTCCACAGCTGGTGCAGCTGCTGTGGTCTAGAATTGACTGTGGACACTTCTGGAATGAATGAAATTTGGTTGCATCAAAAGGAGGGGACCAGCAGTCCTGACATCCATCCACTACTGCCACTGTAACCTGAAGTCCTCAGGAGCCTTTCTGAAACCAACTCTGGTCATCTGACCTGGATCACACTGTCCACCACTTGACTGTTCTATGAATAAAATATTTTGAAAAAAAGGGAGTTGTCTGTTAATGTTTCTTTCCTCAACTAGATCTCTGGATCACCTGAGAGATCACTGTGTGTTCTCTACAGAATCTATCTGGAGATGGGTACCATAGCACCAACTCCATGAGGAGCAGTGAGGGAACTCACAGTGACAAGCAAAGTTGAACAACAGGAAGAAGACAAGAACACTATGAGCACAGAGAGAACTGCTCTTTGACACACTAGAGGACTGAGTAATAGTGTCCCTCACCTACAGGGAGCCCCACAGACTGGAATTGCAAACCTGCTCAGACTAGAGAAATATTTGTGGAGCAAGTGGGAGATAAACTGGAGGCAAACCCTCTGTGTGGCCATGCTCTGAGATGTAAGCCTGGCCTTACATTTACCTTGGCTCCTCTGAGATTCCAAAGCCCTGTTATAGGTGTTGATTGTGTCCCCCAGACTCATGTTTTACTGCCCCCCTCAGTGGAAGTGTATGTGGAGACCTTGTCTATGAGAAGCAATGGAAATTACACCAGGTTATCCAGGTGGGACTAATCCTAGAAGAACTATATCCAAAGAAGAGGCCCATGGGAGCCTTCTCCATTCCTCCCTCAAATATCAAGGAGAATCCTCAGGACACAGCAGAGGGGACCAAAAGGAAAAAACAAACAAACAAACAAACAAACAAACAAACAAAAAACCTTGAAACAGAGGGAATGCCTGCTGCACCTTGATCTTGGAACTTTAGCTTTCAGAACATTGAGAAGATTCTTTTGTTTATCTCCCAGCCCAGTGTGCTTGAGGCCACTATGGCATTTGCAGAAGACTGATCTACTTCCCAACCTATCCAGAGCAGGATCAGGGACCCTGTGAAACTAGATCTCCTGACTTCTCCTGCTGTTGCTCTGGCTCTGGTGTGTGGGGTGTTGACCTGGCTGCAGGGCTGCTCTGGGCACTGTGTTTCCTTGCACATGATGGTATTCACCTGTTTGACATCCTGTTCAAAAGGAAATCAACTTAATAACCTGCTTTCTTAGTGTTCTTATTTGGGGATGTTCATGCTGTTTCTCACACTGAGAAACCAGTAGAACCCTGTATGGATCTTGTCTCTAGGGTCCTTTCCTGTGTCCCGGGAGAAAGTGTCACTGTCCTCTCCAGATATGGCAAGAGGATTAGAAGCAAAGCAGCATGGTGCCAGCAGAGAGGAGACCTAGCCCCTGAGCCCCTGCTACCCTTAGACACAAGGCTTGCCTGGAAGGGCTGTGGTGTAGGGACACAGGTGTTTCTGGACACCAGAGCCACATGTTCTTCAAGGCACATTAAATTCCTGTGGGCACCAGTGAAGCATGAATCTCCCCCCAGATGCTGCTCCTGCCAGAGGGAGCTGAGAGTCTAGGGATTTCTCAAGGGAGCAGATTTGGATAGCTCTGAAGTCACACACTCTCTCCCCTCTCATTCCTTCGCTCGGGGTCCTGGCTCCTCCAGTGTTTCTCCTCTGCTTTCTGTGCTGGGTATTCTCTGTTCTGCCCCCTCCTACTCTATTTTCGCACCTGTCAATCCTTACTCACACATGGATGTCCTCATGTATGTCATGACCTGTGTTTTCTTGCAAATCCTGGCCCTTGACCTACCCTCTGATTCCACTCCTTGGATTCTCATGGTAGACTTAAAGATGGTGCATAGATCATTAGAGACCTGAAAGGTAAGCAGCAGTTGTTGAGAAGCTGTATATGTGACACACATGGTCCATTGTGAGCAGAATACCTGCAACCATGTCAACTACGAAGCTGCCAGAAGCATTGATGTCTGTCCACTCAGAGGAGTGGACACCAGCAGCTGCGGATGGGTTTGATGTGTGGCCAGGCAGTCACTGAGCCAGCTGTTCTGCCATGCCTAGGGGAAGCCAGCAGGACGGAGCCATCGATGCCCAGCTCTGGACACAGAATTTCTGTCCCCGTGGGGCCCAGAGTCACTACCCAATTCTGTTACATCTCTGTGCAACTACAGATCCTCACTTCCCCCTGTGTCCTGCGCAATGTAAAGGTCACTGTTCCAGGCACAGGGGCACAGGGCAGGCCTTGAGCATCATAAGGCTTTGTTCTCAGGAGATCAGAGGGAACCATAGATTGTGGGACAGATGCTGGATACAAATGTCTAAGCTTACTGTAACTATCTTTAAGTCAGACAGACCTGGTGGCACTGGACTCTAATACTGGTTAATTTGGAGACTGAGCAGGGATGACCTGAGGTCTGACCCCAGATTGGGCAACTTAGGGGAACAGTCTGATAACAAAATGAGAAGGACTTGGGATGTAAGTTAGGGCTTGTGTAACATGAGTGAGGCCCTCATTAGATCACCTGCACTGTTAAAGAAAGAAAAGACAAAACTTAGGACCATACACTATAACAATGAGCAGCTAATGTCCACATGTATACAAATACTCAAAATATCAATGCCTATTATATACAGACATAGAAATATAAATTATTTCCTAAAGAGTATAAATATGTTATATGATACTTCTTTTATTTCTAAACTAATTGGATTCTGGCTGAGACAAGGCGCTGGTGTGTCTTTGGTGAGCGTCCTGGCCATGGTCTCTCTGCTTGGCTTAGCCATGAGGGTGGTTGAGCACCTTCCTTCCCTGGTTTTCCTGACAGGCTGCCTGAGGACAGGGCCTCTGCTTCCCCAGGTCCTCCACCACATTGCCCAGGGAATCTATGTCCTCAGAGCCCACAGCCAGTGCCTGCAGCCCTTGGGCAGCTCCAACTTGAGTTCAGCCTGAGCCCCTGCTCCAGCCTCTCCTGTCTACTACTCTAGCAAAGTCCTGTCCTTTATCCAAAGTTCAAGACACATTTCCATAATTGTTCACTCAGATTGTCTCCTTGGTAAGTAGAAATTTGACTTAAATGTACTTTTTGTACCCCCACAGTTAAAGATTTCATTGTAGTCTGTCTTTTTTCACTGACTCAGCATAAACACAGTAATATTTAAAATAGAGTAAAGCATATAGAACCCTGCCTCATCCTTTAGTTTACTGATCACAAGCTCAGTCCTGCTGGTGATGATAAGGACAGGTGAGCCCTCCCAGAGCAGGACAGAAGGAAGGAAAAGGGAATACAACTGATCATCTAAGAAGTTGTATGTTAGTGAGGGAGGGAGGTTCTGGGGCCATGACATGGTGGTGGAGAAATGGTGTAGCATGCACAAGGCCTTGAGGTCAGTCATCAGTACCAAAGGGGGGAAATAAAGATATAGAGAAAAGAGAAAAAGAAAGAAAGAAAGAAAGGAAGAAAGAAAGAAAGAAAGAAAGAAAGAAAGAAAGAAAGAAAGAAAGAAAGAAAAGAAAAAGAAGAGTTTTTGAAGCCTCTAGAACAAGGAAAGAACTTTGTCAAAGAGGAAAAGGATGGAGGACATGATGTTTAGAGACACTGCAGCCCTCTTGACGTCATGGGGATTTAAGACCAGGAGTGAAAAGCCCCTGTAGTAATACTGGCAAGGTAGAAATATATAAAGAATCTGGATCTTTGCTGCTTTTACTAAGATGTTTACCCAGCCCTTTATTCTCCAGCCCTAAATGACTCAAGTACTTTCTATATGATTGAAAATTATTATTTCCTTTCCAAAAAGAAAGCTAAGGGGAAGAGCCTGGCTGGGTTTAGACCTGCTGGTCTGGAGAAGACAGGTATCATCATGTGTGTGAGTTTGTTCTGGGGAAAACTGACCCATGGAGGACTGAATCCAGGAGTGGGTCCCTCCTCCAAGCACCTCAGCTACACTACACCAATGTCTGGAAGCTTCACACCACCTCAGTGAGTTTGCACATCGTCTTCTGTTCCTGATTTTATTTCTTTTCCATCTTAAGCATGAAATATTCCCCTTGTTTTTTTCTTAACATTTCCTCCTCTGCCAAGTGTCAGTGACATATAATTGCACTAAGACACACAAGGACTGTGTGTCCTCAACTGTGAAGTGACTCCAGATCACCACTCACAGCACCGTTGACTGAAGGTGTCCTGTACTCAGGGAAACATGTTCAACCCAGGCAATGCTGGACTGCCTTGGTTTGACTTGGACATCTGGAACACTGGGCCTGTGCTGAGTGACTGAGAGGAGGCAGTCCACAGCTGTGACCACTCCTGCACAGCCCTGCTGATTTGCATGTGCCCACAGCACAGCACAGGGGCCTGAGGACTTTTTAAGAGGCTATTAACACCCTGTGCAGGAGTCAGTCCCAGTCAGGTCTCAGCATGGACATGAGGGCCCCTGCTCATCTCCTGGGGCTCCTGCTGCTCTGTCTTCCAGGTAAGGAGGGACAAGAGTGGGAATTTACTAATACAGTGTGGTCAGGGCTGCCTGGCTATCAGGAAAGTCCTCTTGTAGCATCACAGGTTATAATAATATTTATTTTTATGTTTCCAATGTCAGGTGCCACAAGTGATATCATGATGACCCAGTCTCCATCCTCTCTGTCTACATCTCTGACAGAGAGAGTCACTATCACCTGCCGGGCAAGTCAAGGTATTAGTAATTATTTAGCCTGGTATCAACAGAAACCAGGACAGGCTCCTAAGCTCCTCATCTATGGTGCAACCAGTTTGGCGTCTGGGGTCCCATCCAGGTTCAGTGGCAGTGGATCTGGGACAGATTTCACTCTCACCATCAGCAGCCTGGAACCTGAAGATGTTGCCACTTATTACTGTCTACAGGCTGGCTATACCCCACCACAGTGAAACAGGCCATGACAAAGACCCCCAGGGAAGCAGAAGTGTGAGGTTGGTCTGTCCCAGCTGCTACTTCTGCTGCCTCCACCTACTGAGAACCCTTCTCAGAGGCATCCAGATGAAGGCCTCTGAGGTTTTCATAGAAGTTTTGAGGGAGGCTCATCTACATACTAACTTTCTCCTGCAGCTCAGTCCCAGCAGGAAAACATTCCATGGGCCTCACTGGTATGTTAAAGGGACGAATTTAAGACCTGTAGAGACTGGATTGAGCAGTAGTTGGAGTCCTGCAGCAAAGATAGGCCTCCTCATGTTTCTTCACAGGAATATTTAAAGGCTTTATGTTTCAGTATAGTTTAAGTACCGTTCAAAAATGGGGAAGAATTCAGAGTTTTCCCCTGTCCCTTGCCTCACAACCCCTCCACCATCACACCCCGAGACAATGTTGCATTTGTGTCCACATGCTGTTTGTTTGTTTTTTTTTTGGTACTGGGGATTGAACCCAGGGGCACTCCACCACTGAGCAACATCCCCAGCCCTATTTTGTATTTTATTTAGAGACAGGGTCTCACTGAGTTGTTTAGGGCCTTGCTAAGTTGCTGAGGCTGGCTTTGAACTCGTGATCCTCCTGCCTCAGCGTCCCAAGTGCTGGGATTACAGGCGTGCGCCACTGCGCCCAGCTCCACATGTGGTTTGTGACCATATGCTCTTCTTAAATGTGGGCTAGCTTTATGTTCTGTGTCAGCTCCACCCATCCTTCTGGCTACACTCTGGGGTATTCCCCCTTACCTGTGCTGTTTTGTGATGTAATGCGTTCAATTCAAAGCCTAGCTCATTTTTCCTCCTCAGGCATTGACTGATTGGAATAATCCATGTGGTTCCTGGAATGAGCTCATGCAGTGGTGACAGGATAAGAGAGAAAAGTGGCATTGGACACAGGGATAAAGTCCATGAATTATAACTTCACTCTGAATCTGTTCATTCCCAAAAGTATCATCTACCTGTTAGCATAAAGTATTTTCTTGCTTCTTGCTCTTACTTTCAAGAATGATTTTTTGGATAGAATTTCCACATCAAAAATGAAGACACATCTCAGTTAATGAAAATTCATTAATGGTTTTTAGAAATCAGTTTATAAAATTTACATCACTTTTTATTTATTTTCAATATAGCACAGATTTTATCAAAAAAATACCAAAATTTGAAATTATTAAAATATTTCTACATGTGGCTCTTGACAGGCAAAGTCATCAATTATCTCCTCAACGCAACTTTACACAGGCGAACCTCATATGACATAAATCAGAATTGCGTGCCATGAAAATTAACCAAAATGTCAAAATAGAATGAGTGGTAAGGGATGTTCTAAAGGACACTTGGGTTTATATGTGGTTTGCAAATCTCTGCACTGGATTTGAAATATGCCATTTTCAAATTCTCTTCCACTTACTTTATGAGCAGGTCCATATCTTCCCCACTCCCTCTTGGTCAAAGCTCAAAGAGAGATACTTGAAATTAGGTACCTGGACCTGATGTCAAAATGCTGCCTGAGGTTGGTCCTCAACCCACACCTGCCTTCCCAGGATGGGCCCTTCAATCAAGCAAAACCCTGCTGGGGTCTCTCCCTCCTCTATTTGGGGTAAAATAAATATTCATTGAATTTTACATACATTATCTTTGTCTCCTTTCAAAAGATTCTTCTTGTGTCTTGTAACTTTCTTTTTTCAGTGCAAAATTGATAAATTTCAACTGTGAAAGTAGTTGAACCTGAGGTCTAGTGGAATTCACCATATTTTTTTTCAATTAAAAAACCAGAAATAGTCCTGTGTGTCAGGATTTTCAGCTTTGTGGCAGAGTGTCCTGGAACAAGTTGCACTCCTCCCTGAGTACAGGTGTTCCTGAGACACTGTATGATCCAAGCACTAATGTCCTTGTGGTTGTGGGGACTATGCCATGCAGGAAACAGTGAGTGCATGAGTGAAGGTGAGCAGAATTATTTCAATCCTTGATTAATTATATGTGGAGCTTGCTGTGGCATATGATGTGCAGAGTGGGCAGCTGTTCCCCTGTGTGAATCAGGAAAGGCACACTGGCATCTCATGGTACATCTGAGAGGGGAGGAGGTAGCCCATGACCAATGGGGGACATCAATAGGAAAGGCAATAAGGGACACCAGAAAAGCAGAGGTTCCAAGAAAACAGAACACTCTTCATCAAAAATATTGTTTTTCCTCTGCAGTGTGCAAAAGTCAACTAGGACAATACCCTTTTCAAAAAATTCAAATAAAAATCATTAGTTAAATGATCACAGTCTACAGTCAGAAGAGGCAATATTTGAAAGTGTTAAAAAGGCATAAATGTGCATCATATTCTTTACTTCTATTCTCTTCTTACCCCTTCACCTGTGTCTTTTCTGATCTGTTTCCAGGGGCTGAGAAACAAACCGTTCTCTTCTTCAGCTTGACCTCCAGGGTGTCTCCAGTCTGGAGAGGGTTCCTGTGCTGGTGAGCCTTAGACATCTTCACTTCCTCCTCCTGTTTCCATGTCATCAGTCCCTGTGTTAGTGGCCTAGATGAGTCACAGCTGTGATGTGCTGAATATCCCCTGCAACAGCAGACTCCAGACCTTAGAGACAGAACAAGTTCCTGACATAGTCTCTCCTGTGGTGTGCCATAGTTGCCATCCTCCTGGTCCACCAGTAAGGGGGTCTGTTTTTGATATTTAAACAAATCCAAGGATTTTCTTTTAATTAGAAAAGAAAAATCTAAGCATCTCTTACCTGGTCAGCAAACAACTAGTCCCATATGAACCTGGTGACCTGGGGCTCCTAAAGGGAAGATGAGAATCTGATCAGGGTGCTCAAGGGTCCAAGGTAGAACTCTCACTTTCTTAGGACCCTGCAGAGGTTTTTGAGAGATGTTCATGTTCTGGTGGCAACTGGAGGTGCAGCACCTCTGGGAACTTCCCTGCTGCTCCCCCAGGGACTTCTGGTGACCCTTCCCAACTGCTGAGCTCTGACCCTGGGACTGAGTGTTCTTTGGAGATCCTGAAGGTCTCACAGGGTCTGTGGAATGGTTTGAGAGGGGAAGTGTGGGACAGGTTTGGCAGCTGTAGACCAAGAGCATCCTCCATACCTATGTCTGCAGTCTCCAGAATGTGGCAGGCCATATCTCTTTTGCTAAAACCACATCTTTCTCATTGCATGTGGGTCATATGACCAAGATGTCAACTGCCCATGTTTAAGAATTTCTGATGAACTGTTAATTATTGCTCTTAAGCTGTTGAACGATTTCTTGAAGAGAGGGTTTGCTTAAATTTCTTACAGAATCTCACCTGGCAATGGAGGACGATGATCAGCTTCATGATTTTGAGAGTAAAGGTCCATGGTCATGACATTGGGACCCTAGAATATAAATCCCGCATATTGATGCTCAAAAAACATGTCACAAGTGAGTAAAAGCAGCAGTCATAATAGATGGATTGTCCTTGAGAATTCAAAAGAGGAGACAGAATGCACTGAAAGTCCCATTCAGAGATTGTGACCAGACCCTGGAATGGTCCACAGAGGAGGGGACAGGAGTGGGAGGGGAGTGGATAGCAATTTCAGTGCTATCCCCAATATGATCCCAGAGCCCTCAGCAAGGAGCAGGTCCCTGTTCCATGTACAGGTTCCCAGAGTGGTCTGAGCTTCATGCTTCTATATAGCCACAAAAGAAACTGCAACTTGCTTTGAGAATTACTCTAAGCACTCCAGAAAAGACACTTAGGAAAGAACCTGACTGGTCCTATGCTTGTTCTTCTCAGAAAGAGAGAAACTACCATGTGTCTAAGCTTGTGTGTTGGAAGACTGATGTTTGAAAGACCAAATCATAATGATGTCCATCCTCCTCTGGTGTTCTTGTCCAGAAAGTCTCATACCAAGAGAACACTGAACCATGTTATGGATTTACAAATTCTACTTTCTTCCTGCCTTCATTGCTCATTTTACAACCCAAGCATAACAAGATCCTTTCTCCCTTAATTCACCTGTTCCTATGGTGAATAGTAAAGATTGGATTGGGAAACACAAGAAAAGCCTTTACTGGACCACTCCTCAAAGGACAGAGTACTGGTCCTGTCCTGTGTATTCCAGGCAAACACATATTACACTCTGGCGCATCTGTGCTGCCCTGAAGTGATCTGTGACAATGGGGACACCTGGATTTGCAGAGTAACTGAGGGGAGTCAACCATGCAGATGTGCCCAGCCAGCACAGCCCTACTGATTTGCATATGCCCAGAGTCAAGCCCACTGCCCAGAGGACTTCTTAATAGGCTGATGACACACTGTGCAGGAGTCAGTCCCAGTAAGGACACTGAATGGACAAGAGAGTCCCCACTCAGCTCCTGGTGCTCCTCCTGCTCTGTCTCTTAGGAAGAAGGGGCAACACTGAGGATTTACGCAGATCAAGTGGTCAGTGGCATGCCCTGCCATCTAATGGTGTGGATATTAGCTTTATGTAATCGTTGTTTCCCATATTAGGTGCCAGATGTGACATTCAGATGACCTATTCTCCTTCCACTTTGTCTGCCTCTCAAGGAGACAGAATCACTATTACCTGCAGGGCTAGTAGGGGCATTAGCAAGTCTTTACACTAGTATCAGAAGAAAGCAGGCCAAACTTCTATGCCCCTCATCTATTTTTCAACCAATTTAGAACCTAGGATCCCACAGAGGTTGAGTTGCAGTGGATCTGGCATAGATTTCAGGTTCACCACCATCAGCCTGGATCCTGAAGAGCTGACCACTTATTACTGTCAACAACGTAGGGATTCCCCTCCCACAGACCATTGCATAAACTTCAGAGGGAACTGAATGTTGGGTTGGCTGACCCAGCTGCTCCTCCTGCTGCCTCCAACTGCTAAGAGTACTTCTCTGAAGGAGCCTATTTAAGAAGATCACTGGAAGTGTTTCCTAGAATGAGAGAGAGGGTCCTCTGCCCAGCAGTCCCCTTGGTCCTCTTTAACCCCAGAAGCACAAGCAGTACAAGGTTTCCTCTGGTCTAACACAGGACAGAGTTTGTTGCCTCTGTGTAGTTGTGTTGTGATGCTGTGCTGGACACTGTGTGTTTGGGCTCGGCTGGGTGCAGAGATGGCTGGAGCAATAGTGTGAGTGTATCATGTTCAGAAACTTCATGTGCTGTTCAGGGAATTGAGTGAGTAAATCCTTCCCTGAGTGCAGGTGGCTCTGCTCAATGTTCTTGACCTGGTGGACTATAGGAGAAACAGGGAACACTTATCATTTGTCTTTCATCAAGCTATTCCTCCCCCAGACCATGTGCTTCTCCTGCCACCATGCTTGGACATCAAACCTGAGTCTTCTGGCCTTTTATCCTGGTCTTCCACTTGCTGCCCTCATTAGGGCTCTTGAACCTGCACATTTGAGCTGGGATTACATACTTCTGAGGCATCTGGCTTCTCAGACTGAGATACAGAGATGTGTAGGGCAATATTATTGACAGCCAGGTTGACAGATCATCAGAGCTTGCAAGAAAAGCAGTGGGAGGACTGGAGACAATGTCCTTATGGAAGAGCTATGGCCAGATATTCAAAAATTGGTCAGAATGCAAAATAAGTACTTTCTAAATGAATGCTCATTTAAAGGTCATCACAGAGTGGGACTGTCAATAATTAGCATGAATTAACTCATAGATTTTAGACAGTCATCATCTACTATCCCATTTAGGCTGATGAATCAATGTCCTGAAAGTTCATGTTTGGATTTTAATAATATCAACTTCATCCCACCCATTGTATGTAGCCACTCACAATGGGAGCATCCCATTCATCAAGAAGGCTGGCTGCTGTTGACCCCCAGTATTATTCTCATATCATGATGACCACACTGACACCTGACATCCACCTGACTACAGTGGATCTGACTTACACTGGCATGGCTGGGACTGACTCTTATCTGTGCCTTTCCTTTGAGCCTTGTGTCTGCAGAAATATCATTTGGAGATTTTCTGAAAGGATTAGTAGTAGGTGTTAGAAATCCTTGCATAATAGATTACTGCACCAAGCAAATCATTTATAGAAAAACGATAAACCTGTGTGTAATTATTTTTTGTTGTTTGTTTGTTTGTTTGTTTGTTTTTTGTGGTGCTGGGGATTGAACCCAGGGCCTTGTGCTTGCAAGGCAGACACTCTACCAACTGAGCTACATCCCCAGCCCAGCCTGAGTGTACCTGACCATGATATTATCATGTGTGCAGGGGCAGCAGTGTTAGCGGTACAGAAACCCACAGGACTCAACACACCAGTTACAGCACGTTCCTCCACATGGTGCACCCTGTGCTTTCCAGGCGGGTCTATGTCACTCCACTTTATTCTAGGGCAAGGTGAGTATCCCTCTCCTAACATCTGGAATTAAAAATGCTACACAAACTGAAAGTTTTAGATGGTTCAGGTGGGGTTTGAGTTTCTTGATGGACATGCTCAGTTAGTAAAGTTGACTTGAAGTTTCAAAAATATGAAAGCATTGAAATTTGAAATGCTGTTTGTTTCCCACATTTCATGTAAAGGACATGAGAAAACAGGGAATACCTGCAGCACAGTGTCAGTGCTCTGAACCTTTCTTACTAGGGTCCACTCAATTCAAGGTGTCTTTTATAAGGATTTAAACATTCACAGTCAAATCCTCTGCCTTCTGCAGCAGGCAGCAAGGACTTTTTCACACTGATTTTGCTCCAAACACACAAGACATTTTATGTCACTTGGTTCAAAGGACACAACCCATGTTATATTGGTTCCCTGCACACTGCTGCATCCTCCAAGGGATTGGCATCTGAGATAAAGTCTGAGAAAAAAGCTCAATTCTAACCTGTCTTTGACTGACCAGGACTCCTCAGCTCACCTTCCCAAAATGAGGCTCCCTGCTGAGTTCATGGGGCTGCTGTGATGAGTGAGGCCTGAGGAGATGAGTAAGGAGAATGGGGAGAAGGGTGAGTCCTGGGGACCTACTGCTGCCCACGTTGCCCTTAATGTGTTATTTGTGCAGGTTTTCTCTCCAGAATGGGACAGGTGATATTTTGATCTACAAAATTTAGAAAGATTTTACAAGGAAATAGGATTTTTGCACCAGTGGACCCTAGTAAGACAGAGGAAGAGAGACATGTAGATAGCATCTGGAGATGTATTTTTGTGCTGACCAGAATCCTCTCTCCATGCCTGTCACTCCTGAACAGTTTCTTCTCCTACAGGTCCAGTCAGAGCCTCCTGCACAGTGATGGAAACACGTTTATGAATTGATACCTGAGAAGGCCAGGCCAGTCTCCAAAGTTCCATATCTGTGTGGTTTCCAACTGGGTCTCTGGGTCCAAGAATGGCTCAGTGGCAGTGGATCAGGGACATAATTTACACCGAAAGTCAGGAGGGTGGGGGCTGATGTCCTCTCTCAGAAGTGCAAACATGACACAACATTTCCTACTAGTGTGGCCCAGCTGCCACCTATGCCCCTTGTCAAGGGAGTGACACAGCAGATTCTGTGATGATGCTTCAGGGGAAGAGGCTGTGATCTCACAAGGATCAGGTCCAGCTGAAAGTTCTGTGCCATGAGTCTAGATTAGAGCTCTAGCACATGTTCTGGCCCCATCAGATGGACAGGGCAGGAGCAGCAGGGAGAAGAAAGGATCTCCACTAGCCTCTGGTCACCCCAACATGATGAAAGAGGAATGTGAATGAAAGCTCATCCCAGTTTTCCTTCCTTAGTGAACCATCAAGTATCTTCAGCACTCCCATCACAGGATCAGGTGCTTTGTGGAAAACAAATTTTTTTTTCATTTATTTAGATGTAAGGCTCCTATGCACAGAGCAGGGTTCCAGCAGTGTTACGATGACTCTTGCTCTCCCTGCACCCTCTTTGCACTTCCTCTATTTCTGGCTCATATCCTACTGCAGCACAGGACCAGGCTCAGAATTTTACACCACTCTCCCCAGAAAAGCCTCATGCTCTCCCTTTGAACAGTTTCTTTTACAGTTTGTAGACCTATGAAGGGAGTGTTAATTCCATATATATATATATATGATCTCATTGCCATTTCATTGCACACCCAGAAGGGCAATGTCTGCACACCTGGCAGTTCTATTTTTAATTTTTGAGGACCTCCACACTGTTTCCCGTGGCGGCTACACTAATTCATATTCCCCCTTCAGCCCCTGGGACACAGCTTCACTCCAAATCCTGGTGAGATTGTGTTATTCTCTGTTTTCTTTTTAATTTCATTTTGGTAAATGCCAATCTAACAGGGGTGAGATGGTATCTCAGTGTGGTTTTCATGTGCATTTCCCTGCATTATTGGTTTCCCAGAACGGGGCACAACCAAAATGATATTCTCTGTTAGCATAAACTTACATTTTTATTCTATGTTTATTTGTTCTAATTAGTGATACATGACAGCAGAATGCATTTACATTTCGTTATGTACAAAGGGAGCACAACTTTTCATTTCTCAGGTAGTACATGATGTAGAGTCACACCATTCATGTGATCATACATGCACCTAGGGTAATGAGGTCCATCTCATTTCTACCATCTTTCCCACACCCTGTGCCCTCTCCCTCCCCCTCCTTCCTCTCTGCCCAATCCAAACTTCCTCTATTTTTCCTCTGCATAGACCATTTTACGGATCACCATCCACATCAGAGAAAACATTTGGCTTTGGTGTTTTGGCACTAACTTCTTTCCTTAGCATGATATTCTTCAATTCCATTCCTTTATCTGAAAATGTCATAATTTTGTTACTCTTTATAGCTGAGTAAGATTCCATTGTGTATATACCACAGCTACTGTATCTATTCATCAATCGAAAGGCATATAGATTGGTTCCACAGTTTAGTTATTGTGAAGAGCTGCTATAAATATTGATGTCACTCAGTAACTGTAGCGTGTTGATTTTTAAGTCCTTTGGGTATAGGTTGAGGACTGGGGTAGCTGGGTCAAATGGTGGTTCCATTCCAAGTTTTCTGAGGAATCTCCATAGTGCTTTGCATAGTGTTAACACTAATTTCCAGTCCTACCAGCAATGCATGCATGTTCCTTTTCTCCCACATCCTGGCCAACACTTATTGTTGCTATTATTCTTGATAATTGCCATTCTCACTAGAATGAGATGAAACCTTAGAGTAGGTTTGATTTGCATTTAGCACAATACTAGAGATATTGAGCATTTGTTAATGTATTTGTTGATCAATTATATATTCTTTTCTGGGCAGTGTCTGCTCAGTGCCGTAACCCATTTATCAATTGGGTTATTGCTTTTTTTTTCATGTTAGAATCTTACATTTTTTAAAACTATGTACAGCACTGGAAATGGAATCTTGAGACTCACACTACACCTTAGGGTGAAAGGTTAACTCTGTGAATCTGGATTAGTGCTGCAGGTTTGAATGGATCATAACCAACCTCAGTGCTTCTTAATAAAATCAAACTCACCCATCACCAGGTGTCTGGAGGGCCATGGGGACAGTGGGATTTTTTCCTTATGAACAAAACAGATATCATTGGCCAGCGGTCTCCAGCTTCAACCCTGCTGGTGTCCAGTAGCTATCTCTGCACAAAAGGGGCACCACAAGTTAATAATCTGCAGAGAAAGTGAAAGGTCTCAGAGGAGCCAGAGGGAAATGCCCACAGAGGCCCAGAGTAAGCCCATACTATCAAGGTCAAGGTCAGGTGGAAGAGTCTCTGACCTCTGCCCCTCTGTGGTGGTGGATGAGGGGGAGATCAATAGAGGTGTAGGTCAAAGGTGGGTGAGTGGAGGAAAGAGTGTTACTCTTCCCTGGGCACTCAGCATGGAAAGGCACTGAGAGGATTCCATAAAGGCATGAGAGATTAAATCCATCACCTTGATGTACCACCAGTCCAGCTCATTATCCTGCTCCAATCGCACAGCCCAGGATGAAATGATCTGCTCACTGCACCTGCAAGTCCACAGCCTCTGACTCAATCAGGGCTGTCAGGATTGTGGAGAGGAATTCATGCTCACTCTGGGCATTGTTAGTTTCTGTTTTCTGTGTTCCTGGTCACTGGGATTAAATTGTATCTAGCATGCCTCTAGTGTCCCTGCCAACCTTGCTCGTTGTTCCTGAGAGTGATGCCTCAGAGGGAGGTACAAGTGTCACCAATGCAGAGCGCCTACACTGGGATGGTCTTAGTACACATGGGATAGTTGATTCTGTGGTTTCATCACTCCAAACTCCACTGGGGACATAATGTTGACCCAGTCTCTGCCTCCTTGCTTGTGTCTTCAGGGGAAAGGACCACAATATTCTTCAGAACCAGCCAGTGTGTCAATGTAGTGATTGGCACCTTCAATCTATTAACTGGTATCCACGGAGACCAGGAGGACACTCCAAATTCCTGATGTGTGCAGCATCCAGTTGAGTCCCTGGAGTGCCCGAATGTCTCCCTGGCTGTGAGTCTGGGTTGAATTTCACCCTCAGCCTCCATCCTGTGGAGGCTGAGGTTCTGCACACTACTGCTGTCAGCAGGGCATGGAGCTCCCTCCACAGTGCTCCAGGTCTGAACAAAACCCCAGGCAGCTGCTCACTGAGCTCATCCTCAGATGGACTCTTCCCTGGGGCAGTGGGCCACTGATCTGTGTGTTGTTTGGACAGAGGGATCAAAGTATGGAACAGAAAACTTTAAATTGCTGTGCGGGTGGCATGCCTTATACAATCAGCTTTATGATTTAATAAATTCCTCACATCAGGACCTCTTAAAAATTGTTTCCTTCTCATGCATTTTTCTAGATGCCAAAGTCTTTTAAAAGAGATGAGATTTAAATTAGGAAGAAAACTGCTCCATCATTTCAAAGAAAAATTGCTCCAAATTTCTCACATTATTACTTACATATCTTTCAGATATAGCTGATCTTCCCAACTTAATTTAGACTTTTTTTTACCTCTCCTGTTTGCTTCAGCCCAGATAAAATGGCCCCTGTAGTTGCTCTGAAACCTAGGAGTTGCAAGGACTTATCCCTGATCCTTGATTCAGATGTGTCTCTCTCTGTGTATTCCTCAAGCTAGGTTCTCAGTTCTTAGTTTGATAACTGGTCCTTTTCTCCGTACAAAGGGTTCATCCATTGCTCCTTGATACAATCCAAGGCACAGCCAATGTCTTCTTTCATCTTCCTTGTTCTTTACCTAGTTGCACGAACATTGCAGGCAGGAAGCACTCCAGGAGCCTGGGTGTGCACAACTGTGACAACTTTGATTATCACCTCACACTCACCCCTGGGCCTGTTCATCCCCCCAAAGGGAGGGATGCTCTGTGTTGTGCATTGCTGAATTTTTTTCTAATAAGGTTCATATTAATTTCTAAACATGTCTCCCTACCTATGAAGATTTATTGGTGTTTTCATATTTTCTTAGTCCATAACAAACCATCAACTCAAGTCCATCCCAGATGACCTCCCTTTGAATAACTCAATACCAATTGATTGGACATCCTAACTATATCTGAAAAATCTCTCTAATTTAGTGATACTGTATGGGCTGGAGGCAAGTCAGATCTCTAACCACCCTCAAGAGAAGGCTTTGTACAGTTGGTGAACACCAGGGATCTGTACTCTGGGGTCTCCTGGAATTTTCCAGCCCAACTGTCGTAGTATTCAGGGCTTTGGTTGTTTTCTTCCTTTCTCTACCAAATGGCCTCTGCAGTAAGGTATCCCATGTGGGAGCTTCCCCGGGTAAATGGTCTGAACCATCACAGCACACAAGAACCTCGGTGTTTCCAGTTTCACATGCTTTTTCTGTTGCTTCCCAAATGAGGAAGTGGCCAAGTTGCTCTTTCAAATTGGCAAATTTGTAATGAATAAATAAATAAATAAATTTGCAAATATAAGCCTCTGATTTCCTATACTGGTAATGATAACAAAAATATTGAAAATCAGTTATGTAACTTTAGATCCAGGAAAAGAATAGATAAATCTGGAGCAAGCACATGGAAGAAAGTGATATGAAGTAGAAGTTAGATAAATGAAATTAAGCCAGAAAGTCATTGATGCCAAATGGTGTTTTCTTGAAAAGATCAACAACTTTGGACACCCTTACAAAGACTCATCCAGAAAAAAGAGAGAAGGCAGAGATGACCAAAATCGGCAACTTACCCATTAACTAATCTATAGAAATTTTAAAAGATTATAAGTGAATATGAAAACATTATGTCATTATTGTTAAATTAGGCAATTTAAATGCTCAAGAACAATGCGAGAAAGACATAAATTTTTAAAAGTGACTCAAGAACAACTAGAGAAACTTGATAGGATTTTCAAAATGTAAGTATTTTTAATTGCTCAAAAAATCCAAAGCCAAGAATAAGGACTTCACTGGTGAATTCTATCACACATTTAAAGTACAAATATCACCAGTATTCCACAACTCTCTCAGCAAACAGGAGAAAGAAGACCTTTCCAATGTGTTCTATGAGGACACTTTCATCCTAAGAACAAAGCCAAAGGTCTGGCAGGGAAACAAATGACAGTGTCATTTGGTCTCTTGCTCCTTGCACCACAGAAGGGCCTTTGAGGATCTCCCTGGAGAATTCCTTCACCAGAGGGCACCTGAGGAAGCTGCCTCCACCCTGAGTAAATTCTGGAGATACCTCAAGATTCCTCTTGTTCTCTGCATCTGGGAAGTGTGGACAGGAAGGAGAACTGAATTTGCTGTATAACTGGATAAATCCTGTCACCACCTTGCCTTGATAAGGCTCCCATAAACTTTCTGACCCCAGTGCTGTATCTCACTCATTGATAATGAAAACAATATCTATTTATATGCTTCCCTCCACACTTCCAGAGGGAAGCGTGACTTCCAGCTTAAGCCCATAGTGCCCATATTAACAGTGTTCTTTTGAGGCTAAATGATCATGACATGAACTTGCTGTTCCTCAGTGTGAGTGTATCTTCAGCTTTCCAAAGCCCAGGGTCCTGTTAAAATCAGCCTGGGGTGGAGCCCTGCAGAAATTGTAGGTGGAATGTGCAGAGAGATGAGTTTCCTTCATCTGGACAGGGTCCACGCTGTGCTCCTTACTGGTGATTTCATTCTCTGGATGAAGGCCCTACCTGGCTTCATAGCAACATCCCTTAGGATATCCCATTGTGGCTCAATGTGGTTCAGATTTCTGAGCAGGCCATGATGGATGGAAAAGGTCTTTGTGCCACTGGCAGGGAGAGAGAAGGTATCATGTGGGCTGGAATGCTGTCATGGACAGCCCATGTGGTCATCCTTATAAGTCCTTTTCACAGAGGACACTGACTGGCTAGACAGGAGCACACTGCCAGGAGGGCTTTCCTTGTTAACTAGGTGAAAAGAAGCCCAGAAACAAAGACTCTGGACCAGGAGGTCAGTAAAGCACTCAGAATCCTGCCTTCCTTGACTACCTTAAGGTCTGCAGTGGAAGGACCAAGTAGTCTCTAAGCCATGTCTGTGTTGCCCACCCTGCTGATTCCTCAGAAACCACAGAACTGCAAGCAAATTTAAGGAGTGCCCTAGGGGATGAGGTGTGTTTACCCTGAGGTAGAGCTCAGACAACACAATGGATCTTCAGTCTCAAGTGATCAACTTCCTGCTGCTCAGTGTCACAGATAAGAAAGAGAAAGCTCAAGAACAGTGTCCCATTTCCCATATGAGTTAGTTTGAGTCTACACAGGATTTTTGTCTTAGTTGCTTCTACACCTTGTCTGGTCTGAAGACGCCCTTGTGTCTCTATTTCTGCTAATTTCTATCTCTTTTCCGCTCCCACATGAGCATAGTGTGCAAAGGAAACCCTGTGCTCACACAGTCTCCAGGGTCCCTGGCTGCCTCCCAAGGGGAGAGGGTCACCATCACCTGCAGGGCAAGCTCCAAAAACCAGCTACTTGCACTGGTATCAGCAAAAGTTGGGGCCTCACCCCCAGCTCCTGATCTATCACACATCCATCCTGGCCTCCGGAGCCCCAACTCGCTTCAGTGGAAGTGGGTCTGGGGCATCCTACTCACAATCAGCAGCATGGTAGCTGAAGATGTCACAACCTACTACTGTCAGCATGTGCACAACTCTCCATCCACACATTGCTACAGACTTTTAAAAAATCCCTTCAGCTACTCAGGGTCCAGCTGCTTCCTCCTCAGTGGCTGGGGCAAGATGAAAGGGAATCTGTGACAGATCCTCCCACCCGCTCTGCAGTGAGGTCAGGATGAATTCAACACAAGGTATTTGGCTCCTGGGCAAGCAGAAAGTACAGAAGTGCAGAAGGGATGAGGTCCCAGAGGGCCCTGATTTTGTGGAGCAGTGCAGAGGAGAGTTTGAGCACCTTATAACAGAGCTCCTGAGGGGGCATTGATCTTGGGAAGGAAGTTCCTGGTCATCTGAACCAATGTGCCGGGGCATGCAGGAAATGTCCCTTCCAGAGTGGTTTCTTGTCAGGTAGTAGCAATTATGGAGCGACAACCCCCTGCCCCAGAACCAAGTCACTCCTCACAGAGTACACTTGGTCCCAGGGTGAAGATCTGTGGGTGAAGCCATTATGGCCTTTTCTTTTTGGGATGCTGAAGTTAAATTTTTGCTTGTTTTTGAACAAAGTGTGTCACTTTGGAAGTGAGTGGGACAAACACCCAAACAGGAGAATGTGACAGAGGTTCCAAATTATGATGAAATGAGTGTCTTCACTCTTGTTCTGGGATTACCTACTAACCTTTCCTTGGGGATATTGACACTGTGATAAGCATGTGGAAAACACCTCTTGTCAAACAACCTGTACACAGGAACAAAGTTTCTGAGGCAGCCACCTGGCCCTCTGCACCCCACGTTGTCCTGAATGACAGGAAGTCTGCCTGATACCCTTGTCCACCTAAGCGAAATTTTGAATTTCAATGTACATTTATAGTTCTAAAAATTGAAAGAGATGACATGAATATTATATGTAATGAGAGAATATTTAGTGGAAGGCATGGGTCCTGGTTAGGACATCATGACTGAGCTCTGCTGGAAAGGCAACTCAAAGTTTTCTTTCCCTTCTCATTAAAATCTGCTTATAGTGTTCAATTAATTAAGGAAAAGGCTGACCAGGTGTCACCTGCTTGGTCTCCTCAGTTATTAAGCATAGAGCCTTCACATTGACCTTTCAGTTTTGTAGTAATCCAGAAATAAATTAATTGTTGGGAAGATTTTGTGTCTTCTTTTGTTGAAAGAGATGATGAACAGCCAAATGCTCTCTGTGCCCTAGACATTCTTCCTATAAAACTGAGAGGTGGAATTAGGTAGTTCTAGAATCCTTTCCACCCAGGTGGAAAGAACAAGGATCCCATTGAGGATTGTGAATCACCTCACAGGATGGTGCACTGCATGGGTTTCTCCATCCCTATCCTTCCCAGCAATGATTGAGGATCTGTTCTCTTCACTGCTGCAACATGGAGAGCTGGTTTAATTGCCAACCTGCTAAGGATAAGGAGTGTCCATCCAGGTGTTCCCTTTGCTCGCTCAAGTGTGGGAGGAATCAGTCCCAGCAGTCAGATTCACCATACTTCCATGAAAGGCAGCACAACCCTGCTGCTGGCTGAGGGAACACAGTAGCCATCTCCGGGTGCAAGGATGTCTCTAAATTCAGCCATGGAACTGAGATACACAACAACCATGACTTTCTTCTCCTGCACATGGAAAAAATCAGCTGAGCACATTCCCTGTGAGAGCTACCTCCATAGAGTCCTTCAGCTTAGAGCCAGGTTTTCCTGATGTTCCAGAAATGTGCAGTGTTTTCTTCTTAGAAGAAAACACATGGCAGGGTCCAAAGAATTTAGGGTTGTCACAAGCCATGTCTAGGGCTTCAGAGGGCCATCCTGAATTTTCATATACTCATGGAAACCATGTAAGTCTGCAGAAGTTACAAGTACCCACTCTTTTGATTTGTCTAGAATTGAGGGTAAAGAGTGAGGCCACTCCCATTTCTGATGTAGGGCAGAGATCATTTGTTATCCATATCAAGAATGGAAGTAAGAACAAGTCTGAGACAGTGTTGAAAGCAAAATCATTTTATTCATATCATTTTTATTCCAGAATTCAAAGGAAATTATCCAACTGAACAGGATATTTTAAGGGGAAATTATTAGTGATCATGAAATAGAATATTTCTACAGGAGGCTGGGTATGTCTTGGCCTGTTAAGTCCAGGCCCTTCCAAGTCTGCACCATGTAACTCTTGAAAATAACAAATATCTGTGTCCAATTAATGCATTCTTAACACTCAAATTACTCTCTTTTACCTGCTTTCTTGCTTTAAAACAAGGATAGAGGCACAGGATTACTGGGACAATCTATCCATACACTCGTTTAGATGTATTTCCTGTTTACTGCATTGAAGATCTCCCTGACATTCCAGCATTGTCCCTAAGACAAGCCTGGCTCTCCATGGTCCTCTTCACTGGAGTTGGCTTGGTGCAGAGGGAGCACCCTATCAGCTCCCCTGGTTAGGCTGGTAGACCACAGTTCCCTGAGTTATTCTGGGTCCCAGAAAGTTCTGCAAGGGTTAATCCCATATTGCAGCTGAGGAGGAAGGAAGTAAACAAATAGTCTGCTCAGTGACCCTGTGCTTTATGTCCAACTGAATCAGCTTTGCATAGTGCTTCCCCAGAGAGCCCCCACTCTCACAGTCACTATTAATGGATGCCCAGGAGAGCAGCCAGATGAGCTGGAGGGAGAGCAGACACTCCTGGCAAAAGAGGACTGCCCACTCAGCTCCTGTGCTTTCTGCTGCTCTTCATCTCAGGTGAGCACAAGAAGGGGAAATGGAGCCCTGAGCCTCCTTCCCATGGTTGTTACCAGAGGGGACCCAGAAGACCTCACTACACTAAGCTTGTGCCTGAAACATTGTCTCCCAGAATAGAGATTCTTTACCCCAAACTTTTCTCAAACCCTTTCTCCTGAGTTAAATTGATTATGTACTTAGTCAGAATTTGACATGTCTTAGGAAATTGCAGGCATGAAGATGGGCCAGGTCCTAACCCAGTCTCCAGCTCTGCTGGCTGTCTATCCTGGGGAAAGAACGACCATCACCTGCACAGCCAATCCCATGGACAACCCCACGTTTTCTTGGTACCATCAGAAATACGGGCAGGTCCCTCAACTCCTGGTGCATAGTACATCCACCCTGGCTTCAGGAGTGCCAGCATAGCTCAGTGGCAGTCATTCAGGAGCAGATTTTACCCTCACCATCAGCAATGTGGGGACAGCAGATGCTGACACTATTACTGCTTTAATTGGCCAGGAGACCACAGTGATACATCCCCAAACAAAAGCCCTAGAGCCGCAGAGAACAACTGCACCCTAGTGATGGAGGAAGCACAGGGTCCTAGGAGGACTACAGCTCTTCTAAGGTGCTCTGTTTGCTTTTTTATCTGTAGAAGCAACTCCTGACAACACCCAAACACCTCAGACTGCCTTCCAGAAGAAAGGGGGTAGGGGATGTTGAAGTTCCTGTATGATTCCAGCAGAAGGTCATTCATGGAGCAGAAGATATACTTTGACTGAGCAGCTACTCTTCCTTAGCACCTCCTCACAGAGGCCTGAGGACACAGCAAATATCATGACTTAAAGAGTCCTTTCTTAATGGGAATTTGAGTCATGGAGGCAGATATCTAGCGTTTATTATATTCATAATGAATGGTCAATTGTGATCTGAAGATATACTTGAGAGAAACAGCATTCAAACACTGTCCACACCCACGACAGTGTCATTCACCAGACATTGCAAGAGAGAGGGGTAATGCCCCTCAATTGGAAAACCCCATAGCCCTCTCTTCCTAAAATTTCCACCACCTCCCAACATGCCATGGACTGGGGGCCAAGATTTAACACATGGGCATTTCGGTGACCTTAATCCGAACCAAAGCTCAGTTTAGAAGTTGTCTCCTGAGACACCCAGAGGATCAGAGAGCAATCAAGTTTAGTTATCCTGCTTCAGAATAACTTCTGCTCTTGTGTTAGTAATAGAAGAAAT
>JAJEJO010035764.1:0-20997 GCA_020662805.1 Glaucomys volans
GGGGGTCTTCAACTTGGCAGGACTCCCCCGCCTTCCACTACTATTCCAGCCCCTCCAATTGTCTAAGAATGGAGGGAAGCCGCAGGTACTCTCATTCTTAGGCTCTCAGTCCCTTCCTGGTCTTCCCTGTGAAGTGAGGGAGGCCCAGCCACACCTTGGTCTGGCTGCCCAGTCTAGAAGGAGGAGTCTGTGCCAGAGAAGGCCAGGCCCTTCAAGGGGACAAAGCTGGCATCTGTGGGTCTCTGGTCTTCCAAGCAGTTTGGGGTATGTGAAGGCACCACCGGTGTGGTCCTGGGTTTTCCAAAAATAGTGGGGCAAAGTTGGAGGGCCCTTAGGCTGCTGCCCAAGCCTGGTTATTGCTGGTTCCTCCTCGGAGACAGGTTGGCAACTTCCTGCTGGGTCAGGTGACAACTTGGCTCTAGGTTGGACTTTGGGCCTGGCTGATAGGAACTGCTGGGAAGTCAGCTCCCTTAGCTGCCTGTACAGCCTGTGAAAAAAGGTAGCTGAGCCATCATTAATCCCAGGGGCAGGATTCAGCTGCCGCTGAGCACAGGTTAGCCCGTCCAAGGATGCATGTCCCTGAAGCAGTCTGCCCACTAGGCCAGAGGACAAGAGGGAAAGCTGAGGCTGGGCTCTGATGTGGGATGGAAGGTGAGGATGTCTGGGTTTTGGAGGTCCAAATAGTGAAGGGATACAATCCCTTTCCCCTCCAAATCAACTTCATAAGCACGTAAACTGTGCAGTCACACATGGCCCTGAACTCAGAAAGGCCCTGTGCTTGGTCAAGGACTCTGCTGTTGTCATCTTGAAAAATTTTTAAAAATTTTATTTGTTTGGGGCAGGATCTTGCTATGTTGGTCAAGCTGACCTCAAACTCACAATCCTCTTGTCTCTGTCTCCTGAGTAGCTGGGACCACCATAGGCATGTACCACCATACCTGGGCCCCTCTTGAAATCCCCTTTCCTTCCTTCCCTCCAATCCTTCTGGGGATTGAACCAAGGGGTGCTCTGCCACTGAGCCATGTCCCCAGCCCTTTTTATTTTTTATTTTGAGATAAAGTCTCACTAAGTTGCTGAGGCTGGCCACAGATTTGTGGTCCTCCTGCTCCAGCTTCCCAAGTCACTGGAACTATACGCATGCACCACCACTCTGGCTCAATACACGATTTTTTTATTATTGTCTTTTTTGGACCAGGGATTGAACCCAGGGGCACTTAACTACTGAGCCATATCCCCAGGCCCTTTTTTATTTTTTATTTTGAGACAGGGTCTCACTAAGTTGCCTGGAGCCTCACTAAGCTATTGAGGCTGGCTTTGAACTTGAGATAATCATCCTGCCTCATCCTCCTGATCTGCTGAGATTACAGGTGTGTACCACCTCGCCTGGCATAAAATTCTTTAAAAAAAAATTTTTTTTTAGATGTTGATAGACCTTTATTTTATCATTTAATTTTATGTGGTGCTGAGGATCGAACCCAGTGCCTCATACTTGCTAGGTAAGTGCTTTACCACTGAGCCACAACCCCAGCCCGCATAAAATTCTTTATAATTTTTTTCAGTGCTGGAGATCAATTGAGGGTCTACAACATGCTAGGCAAGTGCTCTATCACTGAATTACATTCCCAACCCCAAGTTTGTGGGTATTAATTATTTTTTAATGAAGGCTCTGCAAATTATGTAGCCAATCCAGGCTACTGGGCAGAGATGCTGAAAGAGTTGGTGCAGGGTAAGATTAATCAATATTCCTCTGCTGATTTCTTCCAAAAGCCAGAATTTGTTTGCCTTTCTCTCTCCTCCCTACCCCAAGCATCCAGACTTCATGCAACAGGCTAAGGCTCTGCACATCACTCTCTCTATAAGTCTCAGTCCTACCTGTAACACTTTTTCTTTGATACCAACTAACAGAGGAAGACATAGGGTCCTTCAGGTTAAGGCTAGGCTGAGCCAAGAACACCATGAGGGCAGGGTCCAGCGCCTATCAGGAATGGGTGCTCTGGGATTGCAAGCTTGATCTGAATGGTGTTACCAGGAAACAGAGGCCCAGCAAGGATAGTCAGTGATCTGCCCTAGGCTCCCAGGTGAAGGGAGTGTCAGTGAGGTCCCAGGTTCAGCACTGTGGAACCTCTGAGAACACTCAGCGGCTAACACAGGTTAGGGAGGTCATGCTCTGCCCTCTAATCATTCTACAATGTTACAGTGAGTGCTGTCTACAGCAAACAGGCCCCTGCCCTCATGGAGACCAGGACCAGGAGAAAGTTGTGTAGTCAGGGTCAAGTTGGTGATGCAAACTCTGTGGGGGTGATCATAAAGCCCTTCTGAGAACCCAGGGAAGGGGTCCTAGGGCGCCAAACCTACAGCTGGCCTTATGCTCCTTGTAGGCTGGCCACCTCTGAGTTCTTGGGCATCACCATCCCCTCTTGGCCTTAATTTCCCTTCTGCACAAAAGGGAAACTCTGCTCTGCTTTCTTCAAAGCTCATCTGTGGAATTGGTGGACAAAAAGGCTTGGTCAGCTAAACTAGAGCACTGGAGGCCTGGAGGAAATGAGGACAGCATTTTCATGATTCTTATTTTCTTTTCTCCAGTCACAATTCTCACCTGCCCCAAGATCCACCCTAATTAATCAGTGCTGAGCATTCAGTGGGAAATCTTGATCCACGCGCTGGTGTCCTGGGGAATCAAAGCTTAGACCAAGGACAAACGGAGGCAGTATCATCCTTATCCTAGCCACCCAAGAGTGAAATGGGAACCCAGGAGACTGAGGATTGTTGGAGCCTGGGGGAAGGTATGGTAAGGAAGATAGGGGACCTTTCCAGGGTGCCAGGGGAATGCCCGCTGCCAGTCATAGGACTCAGGTATTTCTGAAGCCTACCCCTGTTCCCCACCCATATTGTCCGGGTCCTGCAAAGAATTCTCCGAATTCCCTTGTTCCAGGAAAAGAATTCCAGAAGGCTCCATTTCTTTCGAACCAAACTCGGGATACCAGGCTCTCCTGGGTCCAGCCCCCGCTTTTCGCTCCCCCTTCCCGGCACCCTTCCCCCGCAGCCGCAGGTCCCCACCACCCTCTTGGGAACCCAGCGCCCTTTGGGCCGCCTTCGGAACAGACCCTCAGTTCCGCCCCCTCTGGGACCCGCCCCGCGACCCCGCCCTCCCGGGCCCCGGTGGAGCGCTGCCCTCCGGGCCCCGGGGACCACCTCCTCTCGGGACCCGACCTCGCCCTCCCGGGCCCCGCGGCGGCGGGGAGGGGCAGCCGGCAGCCGCTCCCGCCCCGCGGCCGCTCCCTCCTCGGCTCTTCCCTCCCGGCCGCTCCGCGCCCCGCCCGCCGCCCGGCCGGCCCCTCCCGCCGCGCTCGCTCTCTCGCCTCCGCCGCCCAAACTTTTCTCCGGGCGCGTCTCCCCGGCGGCCGCCCCCGCGCATGGGCGCCGCGCCGCAGGGGGCCTGACCCCCGCCAGGTCCGCCCGCCGCGCCATGGCGGCCCGCGCGCCCCCCGCCGCACCTGCGGCCGAGGAGCCGGGGGGCCCGGGCGGACCCCCGCGCAGGAAGAAGTCCCGCTCCGGCGCGTCGGGCCTCCGCCGCGCCTTCAGCTGGCTGCGGGGCAAGCGGCGCAAGAAGAAGGCGGCGGGGGCCGAGGGCGCCGAGTCGGCCGTCCCTCGGGCCAAGAAGGCTGACGACAAGGCCAAGAGGGCCAAGGGCAAAAGCCGAGGTAAGGCGGCGGGGCACCTGGGCTGAGCACCGGGAGGCGCGGAGGGCGCGGCGGGGGTGGCTCCGCTGGGGTCCGCCGTGTGTTGCAGGGGGTGACCGCCTAGACATTGGTGCTGGGGGAGCCGGAGTCCAGGACTCAGGCCACCGCCCCCATCCTGCGCCGCCCTCCAGACTCAGCCTGTCCCCCTCTGAGGGGAGAACCCCGTCCCCGCTACCGTCAGCGGTTAGGGCAGGGATACCCTGGTTTAAGCAGGAAGTGCAGGCAGCCTGGCTCGGGGCGGAGAGGCAATTCCCCCTCCCGCAGGCTCACCCAGGTTCTGTCCTCTGCTGAGTCAGGGGGTCAGAGACTTGACTTTGGCCTGGGGCCAGTGGGAGAGGCAGGTGCTTGGGTCTCTGACGGGGTTCTTCTGGGTCTGGAAGGTTGGCTGCACGCAAGAGTAGAGTGCCTGCCCGCCAGGTGGATCTGGATTTCTAAGCCCGCGGAGGACCCAGCTTGGAGCATAGCATGCCTTAGGTTAACAGTCTTAGCTACCCCCCGCCCCCCGCACCCCGCGCGCACCCTCCCCCCCACACGCCCTCACCTGGGCCAAACCGCAAACATCCACCTCCTGGGGTGGTGAGCTCACCATCTGGGAACCCGCGGCCCCTCCCCATCACTCCTTCCCCCAGCCCAGGTGGGGACTTGCTAGTGTTGAAAGTGTGCTTACAGATGGGGGAAACTGAGGCCCAAGCTCAGGCTGTAACTGAGAGACTGTACCTGGGCTGAGGTGGGTGCTTAAAATACAGCAGCTATTTCCCAGTCTTTCTGAGTTTGAGCCCTTGGGCTGCCCTCTGGACTGATGATGGATAGGCAACCGAGAGGAGGGGAAACCGACCTGGCCCATCCCCGCTAGGGTCACTTTACTTTTGGCCATAACTTGGTTCTCATTTCCCCAGTTCTTTCTTCCCTTTGAGGGGGAGGATTTCAGTCTGTGCAAGAGGGTGGGGCTCCCGTGGGGCTTGTCATCTTTGGAAGTCTACCTTTCCTATACTCTTGCTTTAGTGCTGGAGATGAGGAAGTGTCGAGGTGTATGGGCCCATTCCATTCGCCTGTGTTTACCTTCCCAGTGTCCTTTAACTACCTCTTTTGGAGGAGAATTAGAAGGAACACTTTAGGGGTCAGGAAGAGGGTGGAAAGCCTCGTGTGATTGCATCCGGCCTGATCTTCCTTTTGGATAAGGGCCCTGCTCCCCTGCGGCCCTGCCACAAATAGAAGCCGGGGCCCTGGGGCTGGGATGGCTGCGCCAAGCCCTGTGGGAAGGTTTGGGTGAGTGATGTTTCCTTTGCAGCCCAAACAGGTGGGGGTCTATCCCAGTGCTGCCTCACTGGGATTCAGCATGAAGTCATTCCCATTTCACTGAAGAGGACAGGGGTCAGAATTGGCTCTGCATGGATTGTGTTGAGATGGTCAGGGCAGGTAGGCAGATGGTTAGTGTACTAGTGGTGTACCCGGGACAGTGGACCAGGAGACCAGCCTGGAGGCAGAGGGCTGGAAATGCTGAGCCTGTAAGGTCCTTGCTCAAGTGGCCTGAGTTTGGGGGTCATTGGATCAATGGCCAGGCCTCCCTCTGCCTTGTGTTTGATATCAGGTGGCTCTGGGCTTTCTGGGCAGCAGGTCAGCCTGACTGAGTCCACGTGCAGGGGCCACACCCTCTGCCCTTAGCTGTTGTTTCCTAGGTCTGGAGGTGGCCCCAGGTATGGCTGAGAGAAGTCCCGTTCCCTTTGGTTCAGCCTCCTATTATTCCAATTGTTTCCTTGTCACTTTCCTGGCCCTGCTTCTTTTCTGTTTATTAAGAGAAAAAATCCGATCTCTCTAATCTCCACTGGCACTCCTGGCCAGGAAGGGAAAGCCCAAAGAGTCTTAACTCTTTCAGTGAGAATGTTCAGAATAGAGATTGACTGGGGAGGTGGGAAGCAGGGACACATAGAAGACTCCCAGGATGTCAGATATCAAGGGCATTATCCTCCTGCCTTCCTTCCTTCCCTCCCTCCCTCCTTCCGGGATTGAACCCATGTGCTTAACCATTGAACTACAACTCCAATTCTTTTTATTTTTTTATTTTGAGACGGGTTGGGTCTTGCACAGTTGCTTAGGGCCGCGCCAAGTTTCTGAGGCCGGCCTCGAACTTGTGATCTTTCTGCCTTAGCATTCTGAGTTGCTGGGATTACAGGCATGCACCATCACTCCTAGCTAGAAAAAAGGAAATCTGATACTTATTGATTATTCTGATGTGTCAGGAGCCCTTTATCCATTATCTCTCTCTTTCTTTCTCTCTCTCTCTTTTTTTTTTTTTTTGTACTGGGGATTGAACCCAGGGACACTTAACCACTGAGTCACATTCTCAGTCCTTTTTTATATTTTTTAGTTAGAAACAAGGTCTTGCTGAGATGCTTAGGGCCTTGGTAAGGTGCTTGAAGCTGGTTTTGAATTCATGATCCTCCTGCCTCAGTTTCTGAGCAGCTAGGATTACAGGCATGCACTACTGTGCCTGGCATCCATTATCTCTTGAGATCCCATTTGCTGATGGAAAAACTGAGGCTCAGAGACAGTGAGTGAGAGATTTGATCAAACTGAGATTTTAAACCCAAATCATCTGCCTCCAAAACTGCTACTATTTTCATGATTCTCTCAAGGACCTAGAGCAGGAGTGAGACTTAAAAGATCTCCTTATCCAATTCATTCTGTAGATGAGAAACAGCCCAGAGAGAAGTGAGGGAACTTGAGAGAGTGGGAAGGGTATCAAAATCAGGCAAATGAGAGTTGAAAATTTTGGCTCAGCTACTAGGATATTGACATTGTCCTAGAGTCCCATGACATTGGACAAGGAACTTCTCTGTGAACTCAGATTCCATTACCGTCTCATGGGGAAGAGAGAGGACTTTCTCCTAGGGGTGATCCTCTGGACATTGCCTTGATGGGTCTGTGACCTTTCTCTCTTTCCAAGATTCTCACAGGAGAAGATATGAAAATTATAGGAAAGTCATTGTAGAAATGCAAGGGGTTGCTATTTTTATGTTTAAATTTGCTTTTTATAGGGTATAAGTTTGGTCACCTGAGCTCTCAGGACCAAGTCTGGAAGGAGTAGGTGCTGAAGCTGACAAGAACAATTCTGCTGTCCCTCTCAACTACCTGATACTGGCGGGTTATTCACCCCTCCACACCTCATCTTCCTTATTTGTAAAGTAGGGATAATAAATCCTGCTTTATAGGGTGCTTCAAGGATCCAATTAAGTCATAGACATGCAAGTGCTCTGTGAACTATGCAGCATGATCCAGATGGTAGCAGTTTTCCACTGATCTGGTGCTGAGGCCCTGGACATTAGTTAAGCTCATCCTGATCCATGTTTGGAAAACAACTCACTTGGTTACATCTCAGATACCCTGGTGATGATTATTACTGAGGAGGATTCAGAAAAGGTGGAGTCTTACCTTTGTTCTTTCGGAAGACTTGAACATAATAAAAAGTTAAAAACAAACAAATGGGAATGCATATTTTCCAGAAATATCACCTGGACACTAGACAAGTGTGTGGGGAGGAAGTGTTTCTGGGACTGGTGCCAGGACTGGAGCCCAGCAGATTATCAGAGGAGGCTTTCTGGAGGAGGTGAGCAGGGTGTGGAAGAAGGCTTATTTATAGGGGAAGCGAAGTAATAGGAGGGCTGTTCCATGCCAGACCCAGGCCAGGCACCTTCCTGAACCAGTCTTCCCTTATCCTCACAACAATCTGGTAGTTAAGCAGTTGTCACCAGGGAAGAAAAAGGCCCTCAGAGGATGTAAGGTTAAGGTCATTCAACTTCATGTATTTGAAAAAACATAATATTCTTCATTTTGCATTGTCAGACATTAACGAAGGTGTTGAGACTATCTAAGAATAAGACAGGCAAGGTCTTTGCACCTGAGGAAGTGGTGGGACAGCATGGCAATGACAGAGCCTCTTTGCCTGCAAAGGCCACACTGCCCAAACAAAATAATATGATGTTAGATGATCCCAGTGACTTGGGAGGCTGGGGCAGGAGGATCCTAAGTTTGAGACCAGCCTCGACAACTTAAGGAGACATTGTCTCAAAAAATGAAAAGGGCTGGGGATATAGCTCAGTGGTTAAAGCATCCTTGGGTTCAATTCTCACTACTAAAACAAAACAAAACATTAGCATTAGCATTAGCATTCCCGAGTTTCTGACTGTGGAACTTGGACAGGACCAGCTTTGGGGGAGGGGTGTGTAGCGCTCTCAAGTGTTCCTCTTGGGCAGTGGGCAATGGCTGAAGGGTGGGAGAGGATGACTCTGATACTGAGAATTTAGGAGCCACCTTGTCAGACCTAGTAGACTTAAATCCATGGACCTACTTCAGCCTCTCCAAGTTCCCTCATCTTCCTTATTTGTAAAATAGGGTTATTCACTGAGGGATCATTGTCCTTGGCATGGGTTGTGAAAAGAGAGTTTGAGCTCTGTTTTGCTGTTTGACCTTGGACAAGCCTATCCCACTCCCAGCCAGACATGCCCTGGCCCTATCTTGACAGATGGAATTTAAGGGCCTCTGAGACCCCTTGTGGTTCTTGGAATCTCTGGGGTTGAGGGTGAGCTGGAGGAACAAGCTCATAGGGGCTGGGTGAATGTGGGCGTGGGAGCTGTGTCTGGGAAAGGAGAGCCTTTCTTGGCCTGCCAGATAAGAGATGGCCTGGATGTCCTAGGAAAGTGGGTAGGGAGAGTTCAGTGTAAATAATGGACTCTTGAGTAAGGGGCACTTTGCCTGAGGTCAGATGGGATCTGTTTACCTTTCAGTAAACACTGTATTTTCACATTATGTCCTTTGCATGTGCTATTCCCCTGCCTGTTTATTTTTGTGGCACTGGGTACAGGGGTGCTCTACCACTGAGCTACACCTTAGACCTTTTCTTAATTCCTATTTTTTAAATTGCCAAGGTTGGCCTTGAACTCATAATCCTTCTGCTTCCCAAGTTGCTGGGATTATGTGTGTTCCATGGTGTCTAGCTTGCCTTTACTTTTCTGTCCAGTGAACTGGTAATCCTTCAAGGCCCAGCTCCAGTGTCCTCATCTCTGTGATACTCCTGGGGAGATTCTTGCCCTCAGACTCTAGAGCAGGGTGCTTAACGAGGTTTGGAGTTGGGGCTGGGCTTGGTTAGCTCATGCCTACAATCCCAGCAATTTGGGATGCTGAGGCAGGAGGACCACAAGTTTGAGGCCAACCTGGGAAACTTAATGAGACCATGTTTTAACAATAATATCTTTTATTTAATACATTTTTTTTTTTTTAAGAAGGGCCAGGGGATGTTAGTTTAGCGCAGTAGTAAGGTGCCCCCAGGTTCAATCTCTCGTAGCGTGTGCACACACGCGAGCCCGTGCACACACGCGAGCCCGTGCGCGCACGCGAGCCCGCGCACGCGCGCGCACACACACACGAAGAATTAAAAAAGAGGAAGAGAGATTTGGGATCAGGCAGTATTGGCTTTTGTGGCTACCTTCTTCTTGAGTAGGGACATCTCAGTATCTTTAGCCCAAGACCTGGATCAGTGTAATGGGGGCAGGATTCCCTTTGCAAAAGAACACATCCAGTAGTGGAGTAGTGTCCACACAAGAGTCTGGGGTTCCTCGACAAGAACGTTACAGGGTTGCTGTTCTGCCCATCTCCTCCTGGCCCCTGTGAAAGAGTGGATATTGTCTGCCTTAGGTCCACACAGGACAGGGAACCTCATTCATTTCACAAATACTAAGGGCCTACTATGTGTCAGGTGCTGTTCTGGGAATGAACAGGAGAGACAAGGCCCCAGTCCTCATGAACCTCACTATTTGAGACACTGAACAAGTAATTAAGGATCAAAATGTATAACCAAAGAGGAAGCACAGAGGTGGCTCCCCTAAGGCAGTGACACAAGACAGAATTGAAGGATAAGGGGAAGCTGGAGTTCAGAGACTTGCAGCACTAGAATCAAACAGGGGGCCTCTTGGGGGCTGAGGCCCAGCTGGCTTTCCAAGGTGCTGTGGGGCAGAGCGATCTCCATCCTCACTCTCCGGATGTCCTGAAGGCTGGAGTTGGCTCTTCACTTGGCCCTGCTTGGCACAGGACCTGGCACAAAGTGGCTTTGGGCTATAGGTGGGTGATCTAATATGGCCCCCCGGAGTATGGTCATCTGTGGATCCTAGATGCTGAAAGTTCCTGTCCTGAGATGTCACAGGAAGCCCTCACTGAGGCCAGAGGAGGGAGTGACTCACTCAAGGTCACTGTCCAGCCTTAGAGGTGGAACAGGAGCCCACAGCTGCCAGGTGATTTCAGCTTCCTCACTCTTTTGTTCAAACTTCAAACAGAAGAGCCCTTCCCAGAGAGGTGCCTCTGCCAGGGGTGGGAAGAGCCTGAGTGGAGGCCAACCCCACCCCCAGACACCTTCAGGGCTTCCTTCCTCACGCTCCAGCTCTCCTGGAAATCCCCTCAGTGTACTCTACCCTACTGCTCCCCCCGACCCCCAAGTCTCCACAGCAGGGTTGCCAGCAGGGTCTGCTGAACTGGGGTGGCCAAACCCCACGCCAGAAAAATCTACATACTGTTGTCAGCAGATGGCAGAACAGAGCCTCCCCTTGCCCCTGTCCCTTGGAAATCCCCTCTCCCCAAACCCTCAAAGCCCTCTCAGCTGCTCTTGGCCTGTCACATGCTCAAGAAAACTAATGAGAGGAGGCATTGTATACTGTTTGGGTCACAGCGAACATGGTAGGGTGGGGAGAGCGGGTACACACACCTTCTAAGTGCAGACCCCAAGGCCACCTCCAGCTCCTCGACAGACCTGGGGAAAGAAGTAGGTGGGAAGCAGTTTCCTTGGGCAGGAGGAGTGAAATCTCAGTCGTCCTCCCCCACCCGCTACTGTTATCCTCACTCTACTCTGTGTTCCTTGTGCTCCACTGTCCCTAGGGGCTGGTTCATCAATGGACTGTCAGTGCCACTCAGGGGGTCCTCAGGGGGTCCCTAGCTCTGCTTGGTATGGAGAGGACAATAGAGATAGCTCAGCCTGTACAGGCTTTAAACCTGAATCTTGTGGCAAAGTGCATGATCTCTGGGAGGCTCCTGTGGGGAGATGACCAAGTCAGGCCTCCTAATTGCTCAAGTAGTGAGATGGGACATGGTCCCAGCCTCTAATCCCAGTAAGTTGGGAGGCTGAGGCAAGAGGATCATAAGTTCAAGGCCAGCCTGAACAACTTTAGGAGACCTTGTCTCAAAATAAAAAATGAAAAGTCTGGGGATGTAGCTTAGTGGTGGTAGAGTGCACCCCAAGTTCAATCCCCAGTACCAAAAAAAAAAAGAGAAAAAAACTGTTAGGTCTTTACTGCCATTCCCAAGATCACAAGGCACCTGAGCCTCATCAAGTGGCTCCCTATCCAGCCTGTCCCATGCTCTGGGTCATGGGCAGTACTCCTCCTTCAGGATTCTGGGCCAGGTGCTGCTTTGCAGTGAAAGTACTTATGTGCCATCATTACCACTTTCACCGTTATGCAAGTGCCACCACTGCCACTCACATCCAAGTGTCACTATTGCTTCTATACCTACTATACAAATCTGACCATTCCCACCTCCTCCAGCTTCTAGGCAACACTCAGGACACACCTGGTGTGTGCTGAGCCTGGGGTTATCACAGAGTGAGCTGAGCCCTGTCTGTGAGGAAACTTTTCTGGTTGGAAAGGCAGATATCAAAATAAACTGAAACATGGATGCAAAGTCTGGGATGGTGTCACAGAGGGTGCTGGGGAGCCCTGAGGTCTGATCAGTACTGTACCAGAGGGCAGCACTGATGACTGCAGGAGCACAGAGCCAGGGAGGGGAGTGCATGGAGGAGAGGTGTCTAGTGGGGCCATGAGGATGAAAGGGCATCTTCAGGAAAAGGTACAAGAGGAGACAGCAGGTGTGATGACCTGGAGGTGTTCAGTAGAGAGTGGCAAACAGCTGTGTGTGTTTGGAGCCCTGAGAATGAGGACAGTATGGTTAGAGATGAGGTAGAGTTGGTGGGCAGGGGCAAACTCCTGCACGGCTTCTGGTGGCCAACACACCTTCATTCCAAATATCTTTCAAGGCTCTTTGCTTACCTGTTCTCACTCAGTTCATGCAAAGGGATTTGGACTTTGCCTTTGGTTGTTTCCTCTGTTTTCCCATACCACTGTCCCCTTTAAGGGCCTCAGTTTCCCTATCTGTAAACAAAGGGAATTGAACGAGCAGATCTGTAATGTCTTTCTCATCTTTGATACGGGGACCCTCTTTTCTATGCAAGGTGGAGAGATCAGTACACACAGTGGTACCCAGTGTATGGTATTTTCTATGGATAATTAGATGCCAGCCTTTGAGGGACTGCACTGTTGTCAACCTCAGACTCTTAGCAAGAGATAGGCCTTAGGGAGGGTTGGGATCAGCTTTGACTCTTCCGTTTTGCAGGGAGGGAACAGGGTATTATAGAGCCACTGGGCATAAAAGGCAGTATGGTGTAGTGGAGGGGCTTGCCAAGCTGGCAGAAAGTATGAACCGTATAGGGACTAGAACCAAGGGCTCTGAACTTTGAGTCCAGCACTCTCTCTGCTACATCAGAGAGACTGAGCCGAGTGATGGTAAAGGAGAGTGACCGACTAGGCTGGGGCCTTAAATAGGTCCCCCAGCAGAAGGGCACCTCTGAAGACAGGTGGGAGACAGGTAGCCTGGAAGTCTTTTAGGTAAGGTTTAGAGGTAAGGCTTTGCCTGGCCTTTAAAAAACAGACTTATATAAGGGAGATGAATGAGGGGCACACAGCTCCACAGATGCATGCAGAGATGGGTGGTTTCACCCATGTTTACTTCTAAGCTCTGTTACACAAACACAAACCAACTGTATACACATAAGAAACGATTGCACAGTCATACCAATATACAAAAGTATAATCTTATTTACAAACATATTTACACATACACACACATAGGCAGGCCCTTACTCAAATACACAAAAGTCAGTCATCTGCAGCCACCATGAAAGAGTCACATATTGAAGACATGAAAAAGACTCTTACATGGATATAGTCACAGATGATTAGAGATGTACCTTTATGCTCAGGGTCACATATATATGATTACACAATCACATTCAAGTACACAATTACACAAAAATGTTACTGTTGTCCTCTAGGGTGGTACAGAGACATAGATGAGGTGAGAGGTGAAGGCCTGGAGCAGTAGGTATTGGAGTCAGTCTGAGTTTGAATTCTGGCTCTGTAGCTTAATGACCTCAAGGAGCTTCAATTTCCTCATAGGCAAAATGTACCCACCTTACAGAATTAGTTTTCGGATGAAATAAAAGTAGTGCATAAAAGTAGGTAACAGTGCCTGGCACAAAGTAAACATTAAAAGGATGCTGCTATTATTTTGAATACAAAAAAAGGACACAGTTGGATACATTTGTACACACACACACACACACACACACACGTGTGACACTCACAGGGTGGTAGGCCTTAGTAGCAGCAGGGCTCTGGACCTCGCCTGCTAGTTCTCCCAGCTCCACTGCAGTCCTTAAAGAGGCGGCCCTGGGGTTGGGAGAGCCGGTTACCCGCCTGCCCCACCTGGACCTGCAGATCCTTTCCCGGAGCTTTCAAGGCGGGGCGGATCAGCAGGTCTCCCAGGTACTGGGAGGGGCGGAGCCGACAGGACGCGCGCCATGCCCCGCCCCTCATCCAGACCCGCCCCCGTCCTGGCCATTGGCCGCAGAGCTCGGGGGCGTGGCTGAGCTGGGGCTGGGGGCGCCCGAGTGGCAGCCCGCGCGTCTCGCTGCCTCCCTCCCGGGGCTGCGGGCCCGGCCGCCGGGCTGGCTGGGCCGCGCTCGGGTTCCGGCGCCGGCTCCCGTGCCCGCCATGGGTAACTCGCACCACAAGAGGAAGGCCCCCAGCGGCCCCCGGGCCCGCAGCTTCTGGCGGTTCGGGCGGTCGGCTAAGCGGCCCGCAGGTAGGGGGTGGGGGCGGGGCAGGCGGAGAGGAGGGTCTTTGCTGCAGCGGTCGCCACCGCTGCTGCCCCCTCCTGGGCCTGGTGGGCTTGAGTGGGGGGCCGGGAACCCCCGCGCAGACCCCACCCCTTACACGTACTCGGAGACGTGTACATACTAATACCTACCGGCGGGCACACGATCATGTTCGCGTTTTACATGGTCGCGCACACACACCGAACACACTCCGATGTACGGGCATGCAGGGACGAAAAACAACCACACACCCACTCTCGCTTCATCGCGGTAGGAGACAGCTCTTGAGACTCAGGTACATATACCTATGCATACGGTTTACATGGCCACACGAACTACACCCACACTCAGATTGAGACACACAGGCACATCAATCAGTCATGTAGGTACAGTTGCCCAGCGTCACGCAGATTCACAATTGCACAACTGACCAGACTCACTAGGGCTCACAGGCAGACCCTAGGGCACTCACACGTTCCGCAGACCTTAGCCCCCAACAGGCTGAAAGTTTGCAGGAGGGTGGGGAGACAAAGGTGGAGGGGCGAAGCAGGAAACCAGGGGCTGGAGGCTCGGGACCGCCTCCATCTGGCGCGATCGAGAGTCAGACTGGTTCCCTCGGCTCCCTCCCTACCCCCACCGCGCCACCGCGGCCTTTCTCCGTCCCCCAACTCCCGCAGTCCCCGAGGTCGCTGCCGCAACTCCCCCCTTTCAATGCAGCCACCGAGCTGAAACGCAGCAGTCCTTTTCAAGCGTGAGGCGGGATCCCTCCGCGGGTCACATTCCAACCTCCAAGGGTGGAGGGTAGGGAGTGGGAAAGGCCTCCAGCCCCAAGATGGGAGATGGTATACCTGGTTTCCTCCAAAGAGTGCGGCAGTTCAGGGTATTCCCGAGAATCACAAGGGAGGAAGGGCCATCCAGGGTGCCTGTTTTCTCACCTTGTGAATTCAGAGATGGGGGAGGGGCAAAGTGGGGGATCCAGAGCCTTACCCCCCTCAAGATTTGAGTCTGCAACAGAGACAGGTTACATAGGGGTACCTGCTGATCCGAAGAAGTGAGAGAATCTTGAGAGGAGGTAGGGTGAAGGGGCCCTTGATGTGGTGGGAGAATCCACCCACATATTCCCAGGCTGGCCCACATTCCTAGAGGTCCAGCAACAGAACCTGATGATCTCATCCATCAGCCTTCAACATAGGG
Source organism: Glaucomys volans (assembly GCA_020662805.1). Taxonomy (NCBI): domain Eukaryota; kingdom Metazoa; phylum Chordata; class Mammalia; order Rodentia; family Sciuridae; genus Glaucomys; species Glaucomys volans. The sequence continues at coordinate 14,905 of JAJEJO010035764.1, forward strand.
GGCAATGAAAAGAGCTGAGGCTGGGAAGGAGGAGGTCTGTGCTGTCTTTGTGGCTCTGGCATAGGGTCTGATGACCTTGGGCAGATTCCTTTCACCTTTCTGAACCTCCCTGACTCCTATAGGGGACCTGTTCCTGAAATTAGGGAACCTTAGTATAATGACTTCATGGATCTCTTCTTGCAGATCTGGCTAGCCATTTCATGGATTAAGAGACTGAGGTCTAGAGAAGAGGGTCTTGTCCAAGGTCATTTGCATAAGGTGATTTGAGCACAAGGAATGATGACCAAACTAATAGGAAAAAGGTCAAGTAAGTTGAGGTAGGCTCTCAGGGAGTCCTCAGAAGGTGGGTGTTGATAAGGCTGCAGGAGTTCCCTGCCCTCTTAACCTCCAAGTCCCTGTGCCCACCTGTCTCTCCTTCCAGAATCTGCACTGAGCTGGCAGGGCTGGGGCTGGGCTGTTCATCTGCGCTCTGATGGCTGCTCTGATCTGAAGACTTTCTGAGAACCAACTGTGGGCCCAGACTTGTGACCATTCATCAAGGGGGGGAGAGAGAGAAAAAAGGTTGTGTTTACAGTCGTTACCTGCTGGCCCCTGAGGAAGAAACCAGGGGTTTCCAGCCACCCTGTGCACCTCCAGCCCCTGCTGCAACTCGGGTCAACCTGGCTTTAATGTGTTCCTAAAAAACTAGAAAGTGTTGTCAAGGCAACATAGAAGGGTAGGAGCTGGGGAATAGTCTAGGCTATATTTTAAAAGTTGTTGGGTTGGGGTCAGTTTAGAAAACTGATTTCATGATCTTAATTCTGTTTTTTAAGTAACTGCAGGATTGGGATTAGTCCTGAATGGTTGATTAAGGAGAGAACATGGGGGATTTCTTGCAGCTGCTGGGTATGGTCTTGAGCAAAGGCAGTTGGGACTGAGCAGGGACTGAGCAAGGAGGTTGGAGAGGAAAGTTGTTGAGGCTTCTTCCTTGTGCCTAGGAGGAGAAGAGTTTCCACTGTTAATGTAAACTTCAGTTCCTTTGGTTTTATTTGTGTTGAGGATTTTAAGCCTTCCCCAACCTCAGCTTCTGGTACCATAAACCCATAGGATTGGAGATTGTTTACTTATTCATTTGATTAGTCTGTAAGTGGAGGAGGGAGAAGATGTTAGGCAGCTAGAGAGGGCTGCAGTCTATAGCCATAGGGAGCCAGTGAAGGTGTTTGAGCAAGGGAGGAGTCTACAAAAGTGGTGTGTTAGGAAGATGGCTCCAGGGTGGAGGCAGGTGCAGGCAGGATAGATTGGGGGTGGAAGCTCAGAGCCTGTGGCGGTAATCCAAGGGAGAGGTGATGAAGTGAGGGCCTGGCTGGGGCCTGGGGGAGGGGGCAGTGCTGTGGGAGCCAAGAAGAGAGGCATCTGCAGAGACCCTTTGGAAGATGCCGCAGAATTTTTCAGGATTTGGGATTAATCAGCTGTTGGGAGTAAAGACCAGAGAGGGCTGTGAAGGCTCTGTACTCAAGACTGCTTGGCTGGGGGTGGTAGCAGAGTTGTTAATGCAGAGATAAAAATAAGGCCCTGGGTAGCTTGACGCAAAGGCGCATGCCTGTAGTCCCAGCTGTTCAGGAGCTGAGGCATGGGGAATACAAGTCGGAGGCTCGCCTGGGCAGTTTAGTGAGACCCTATCTCAATTTAAAAAAATAAAAAGGGCTGGAGTTCTAGCTTCAGTCCTCAATACTGACTCCCCACCAAAAAATAAAAAGTTCTGTGCTAAACCCTTTTCATTAATTCATTTGTCTTCAAATAGTCCAACAGGTGAAAAGCTGTTATTCTCATTTTACAGATGAGGAAGCTAGAGCTCAGAGAAGTAAAGTTACTTGCCCAAGGACACACAGCTCGGAGATGGCAGAATGGTGATTCAAACCCAAGGTTGTCATGTTACAAAGCTGGTGTCTCTAACTAGTTTAAGGATAGCTGATTTCATGTTGTGATTCTCAGCCTGTAGGTCCTCTGGGCAAAGAAAGCCTGAGACCCTGGGGCATTTGAGCCTGCACAGCACACAAATGTCCAGCACTGTGGGAGAGGAGCAGGAGTTGAGGACTAAAACCACTGAAGCCCCCAAGGGCTTAGAGAGGGAAAAGGGTGAGAGGGGAAACCAAGATCCAAGGAAGGGTTGTCTCCTCCCTGATCCAGTGCTCTGGAAGGGTAGAGAAGGGTCAGAATGGATGAGGCAAGTCATCTGCTAGGGTTGTTTGGCTTTGGTTCTCTGGAGTCCAACCCAGCCCTCCCCTCCCCAAGTCAGCAGGTTGGGGAAATGGTGGAGGATATGAATGGGGAGCCCAAGGAGAGTCACTCCTGATATCACTCTCTTCCAATTCCTGTGCGTTGCACTATAGGTTTTCCCACAGGGCCTTTCTCCTAGTTGAATTTATTGTTTCCATCTTGCAGATGGAAAGACTGAGCAAAGGGACTGGTGAAGTTAGTCTCTTTGGAATTTTCTCCATCTTTCCCCCTGCTTCTATACCTGGAGGGCCTAGGGCCCCCACAGCTGGGGGAAGGTCCCGTTCCTTGCACTCCCATGTCTCTTCCTCTTCCTTGGGGGAGACTTGTGACCAGATGTGTGATATCTGGGCTTGCTTGTGGGAGCCCTGGGTTTCCAGATAAGGGACTTAGCTCTCTTTGATCCAAGCAATCAGTGATAAGCTGAACCCCCTTGCTGCCCCAGGCCTTGACCCTAAGTGGGGAACCACTGCTCTCCTTCTAGAAGCAGAGTTATATATGCAGAGGGCTCTTGGGTGCTTTTCTCTCCAACCCTCCCACAACACAGATGAAGAAACTGAGGGTCAGAAAAGGGCAGTACCGGCTCAGGGTCAGGCTCCAACTAAGAGACAATGAGAGCTGGGTGCAGGATGAAACAGGAGGATTACAAGTTCAAGACCAGCCCAGGCAACTTAGCAAGACCCTGTCTCAAAATAAAAAATGGGCTGGGGACATACCTCAGTGATAGAGTGCCTGTGTAGCTGTGGGTTCAATTTCTAGTCAGAAAGAAATTAAAAAATAAAAAATAAGCCAGAAGCTGTGGCACACAGCTGTAATTCCAGCTACTTGGGAGGTGGAGGCAGGAGCATTGCAAGTTGGAGGCCAGGTTGGGCAATTTAGTGAGACCCTGTCTCAAAATAAAAAAATAGGACTGAGGATGTAGTTCAGTGGTAAAGAGCCTCTGGGTTCAATCCCCAGAACCAGCAAAGGCAGTGAGCTCAAACCTAGGACTTCTGATTCCCAGGGCAATGAGCTATGTCTGGTCTGGGCCTAGAATTCTTTCCTTCCCAAACAGGGTCAGGACTGCCAGTTTGGGTGAGGTCACTAAGGGAAGATAGGGAGCTGATGTTAAGTGTCCCTTATCAGACCTTTATCTTAATGGTCCTTAACTCCACTTAAGATTGGAGGAGCACTCAGGAAGTGGGCAGGAGGCGAGCCACGGGTAGCACTGGAAGAATATGGTTTTGTAGCCAGTTGGAACTCGGCTCAAATCCTGATTCTGCCATTACTAATCTTGTGACCTTGGATAAATCACTGACCCTTTGGGAGCACCTATGTATGTTGAGGGCCATTTAGTGAGACCCTATGTGTCTCTCAGTTGGCCTTTGGGAATGACAGTTTGTTGTCACTTGTTAAGTGGAAAGGCCCTTTTCCTACCTTCACTCCCTGACAGGCAGAGGCTCACTCTGATAGAACACTACGAACTTGCACTTGGTTGTGGGGCTTTCTTTAGCTTCTTCAGGTGCTCTGTGAAGTGGGTGTTAGTCCTGCTTTTCACATAAGTAGACTGAGGCCTAAAGAGGCTGACCTATTTGTGCAGGTCCTGGAGTCTACACCTAATTCCCAGCCCTTCTCCTAACTTCATGGTGGCTGCCTCTCTGGCATCCATAAAATGGGAATAATCATGCCTTGAAGGAACAAAAGAAAGGGCTTTGGAAAATCAGAATTGTGCCCTGGCCGAAAGGGATTATTATGTCATTGTTGAGAGCAAATGCTGGCCTGGAAACTCATTACCACATTTATTAATATTATTGTAGCTAATTCCACCCTGCACTACTGCCCGCTCCCTCGGGGCACCCTGTGGGATGAGATCCTCCCCTCCCTGCTCCAGGCACTCCCTGCTCCCCAATATTTACCTTAGAACCAGCCTGGCCTGTCAGGTCAGCCCCCGCTGGGTGGAGCTGGACAAGGGAAGGGAAGGGGCTTCCCCTTCTGTAGAGGTGGGGTGCAGGGCTTCCCTTTCTTATGGCAGGGAGGGGCTGAGGCTGTGGCCCCTTTTATCCATTCACTTTCTTGAACTTAAGACAACTAAGGCATTGGGAGCGAGATTCCAGGTAGATTGTGGGATCCACCACTTCCTGGTTGGATGACCTTGAGTAAGTCAGTCACTTTCTCTTGAGCCTCCTGGTGCCCCTTTGTTAAAGGGAAACTTCACTTATACCTTTAGGGTAGTAGACAAGAAAGTGGTTTGACAATGGCTTCTACCAGAGAGTTTGTTATGCTCATTTCCTTTGCCTCACCCTAGTGGGAGTAAAATCCACAGATGCTCTCGGTTCTGTTCAGGGTTTCTTCTAGAATGTGCGACCCGAGGAAGCCCTGGCCCCCTTTTGGCCTTCATTTGTCCACCAGTACAGTAAGGGGTTGAGAGTAATGGCCTCTGAGCATTCTGACTCTTGGCTGGAGGGCTGGCCTGGGGCAGTAAGGACAGAGCTGGTGGCGGGCAAGTTGGCCCTGAGGGTCCCAGCTCCTGAGCAAGGACACCTGGACAGCTGTGCCCTCCCCCCTCATTCCTCTCCTCTGAGTCAGGCTGGCCTGCCTGTGGGTGCGCCGCCCCCACCCTGTGCTCTGGAATGGGGCAGGTTGAGGCCTCACCCCATGGAGGATGTTGCCAAGACAGTGCGTACGCATGCGCAGTGCATGTGGCTGGCGGGAGGCGGGGCGCAGGGGCTCCCTCTCTGATTCCTTCCTGTCTCTAGGCTCAGGGAAGCCCCTGGGTGGTGGGTACACACGCTTGTCTTCTTGTACATACAGCTACTTGGTGGGCCCTGTGGGTGTTTGTGCGGTTGCCTTAGTGGATGAGGCGGGCATGGCCTGGGTGTGCTTTACGGGTGTGTTTCTGAGTTCCACCTTTGGAGGTGGCCCCACTGGGACATTCTAGAGGTGCACACCCCCATACCTGCCCATGGACTGTACTGGGCTGAGGAGCTTACCTCGGTGCTACTCGGTGTGCCTGGTGTGTTGGGGGTGTGGCCAGGAGGGCCTTCTCAGTGCTGGGAAGCCTCCTTCCTCAGGCAGATGGCGGGTGGAGGTTGCCTGGTGATCTTCCCTCAAGGCCTTAACCCCAGGCAGTACGCCTGGACTGTACCAAAGCAGAAAGCCCTGGAAAAAGAACTTTTTAACTGTGGCCTTGGGCCAAGTCTTTCCATTCTTTGGACATCAAGTTTGTGAGGTGCCCTCCCCCACCTGAGATTCAGGTCGCAGAGCACCTCCCCAAGCAAGCACAGGTGTGTAGACCTGTGCCTGGGGTGGCTCAGAGAGGCAGCAGGCTCTGACCAGGCTGTGGGTGGGGAGGGGGAGGGGCGTTACTGGGGCAACCAGATGTTATCAAGTGTGAGAGCCTTGGATCTAGCTGTGGAATTTGCAACTGTGGCCCTGACTGACATATGTGGGCCTGGGACTCTAAGGGCTAATGTTCCCTCAGCCCCCACTTAGCCAGAGCTCAGCTTTTCGTTTCCCTGGCTAGGGGAAGCTGAGGGTGACTGTCGTGTTCAGCAGAAGGCTACAGTTTTAGAGCCAGCCAGAGTTTGGGAAGTCACTTAGTGTTCGGAGCCTTGCAGCTCCACCATCAATTACTTCAAGTACCTGCCTTGAAGGGCTCCCTAAGATACGTAAGGACCGAGACAGAGATGCACACCTGCAATTCCAGCTACTTGGGAGTCCGAGGCAGGAGGATTGCAAGTTTGAGGGCCATCCTGGACAATTTAGCGAGACCCTGTCTCAAAATAAAACTAGGAAAAGGGTAATTTGGTGCAGAGGAAGAACACTCCTGAGTTCAGTCCCCAGTACTGGGGGGAAAAAAAA
>JAJEJO010035765.1:0-11555 GCA_020662805.1 Glaucomys volans
GATAAGGCTCTCCTATCTGGACAGACAGACAGGAGTTTGCTTTCTGGGGTGTGGGTGATTGGTCCTTGGGGCAAGTTGGCATTTTGCTTGCCCTAACTCACTGTTGGGCCATGATATGGTAAGTGGATCATTGATGTATCCCTAAATTTGTATTTTTTATGTTTTATTAGTATATCATAATGATACATAGTGGTGGGGTTCATTGTGACACTGTCATATATGCATATAACATGATTCCAATTCATCCCCCAGGACTTACCACTTCCCTTCTTCCTCCCTCACCCTGTTCTCCTTCCTGTATTTTTTTCTGACCTTCATTTTATTTATTTACATGTGTATATGTTTGATTAGTGCATTATAATTGTACATGAGACTGATTCATTGTGATATACTCACACCTCCATTTAGCATAATTTGTTGATTTTATTCCCTTGTTCTTCCCCTTTCCCTCCCATCTTCCTTCCCTCTTGGTCCACTACCTCTCCTCTACTGATCTCCCTTCAAATTTTCTGAGATTCTCCATTTTTTTATTCCTTTATTTTCTCTAGCTTCTACATATGAGGGAAAACATTTGATCCTTGACTTTCTGAATCAATGTGCTTTTTATCATTTAGCATGAAATTTCTTTTCATCCCAGTTAGAATGGCAATCATCAACAAAATAAATAATAATGCTGGAGAAGATGTTGGGAGAAAGGAATATTTATACATTATTGGTGGGATTGAAAATTAGTACAAACACTGTGGAAATCAATATGGAGATTCCTTAAAATACTAGAAATGGAACCATCATATGACACAGCTATTTCATCCCTTAGTATTCATTCAAAGGAACTGAAATCAACATACTATACAGATACATGCATTCCGATGTTTATTAATAGCACAATTCACAATAACCAAATTATGGAATCAGCCTGGGTTCCCATCAGTAGATGAATGGATAAAGAAAATATGGTATATATACACAACGAAATTCTACTCAGCAATAAAGAAAAATGAAACTATGTCATTTGCTGGTAAACAGATGAAACTGGAGAATATCAGACTAAGTGAAATTTATACTTGTATTTTTATTCCCAGTTTCAGAAAACAGTGATGATAGCAGTGCTGTTGGAGGAAGACAAAAAGGTGGGAAATTTTCCCAGGGTAATCTTGGCAGGAGGAATCTTCATTATGAGCATACTGGGTATGAACTGCTTCCTTCAAAACTCCAGGAGGGTGATCGAAATGTGGAAATAAGGTATGTCCACAAAGACCTACAATAAGACATTAAGTGATGAGGCAGCCTGCTTTGCAGGTAGCAGCCCCTAGGACAATGAAACTCTTTCATTCTCTGTGATCTTTTTTTTTTCTCCTGTCATGGAGAACTGAAGAACAGTGGAAGTGAAATACTGGTGGAGCAGTCCTCATTGAGACCCTGGTATCAGTGAGGGCAAGGGGTATAGAAGACTTTCTTAGCATTGATGGACACCCTCCTTCTCTCTCTTTGTCAGCACTCAAGTCACCCGCCGCAACAAGAAGAGGGGGAAATGGCGTAATGAAGAGCAAATCCAAATTACTGTGTGGAAGGATACAAAACCTGAAGAAGGAGAAATGGGAGAAGACACACAAGGAGAAGCTATGGGGAACTGGTTCAAGGTCACAGTGAGTGTCTTTGAAAAGTCTGGATTAAGTAGGATATTCTGGAAACTGATAGAAGGAAGATGACATTAAACATTGTACATTGGTTATTTGCCAAAGAGCTTCTGAGAAAGGAGGTTTCAGAAATCCATATTTGACCCAGAAACAAGGAATCATGTCAGTGGTCCATTTAGAAGTACTTTAAAGGTAGGTAGAATGTCAGAAAATAGCACTTGGCTGGGTCTGTTCTCTCACCTAATTCCATGTTGTCTCTCTTTCTCTCCTTCTCTCCTGTTCCTTCTTTTTACCTTAGATTCCATATGGGAGAAAGTATGACAAGGCATGGCTAATGAATACAGTCCAGAGCCATTGTAGTGTCCCCTTCACGGCGGTTGATGTAAGAAAGGATGGTGAAGCCAGTGGAGTGGCCCAGGGGAGTGGGAGAGGCCTGGCTCAGCAGGGGCCATTGGCATGTGACACCATTGCCTCTGTCTTCACTGCCTGTAGTTCCACTACATCAGAAATCAGGCCCGGTTCTTTGTCCAGGATGTTAAAACTGCTTCTGCATTGAAGGATATCAGCTATAAGATTTGTGATGAGGATAACCGAAAGGTGTGTATTGGGGGCTTTCCCTCTAGCATGTTGTCTTGGGGTGGGAGAATGGACTAGGGGCTGGTTGTCATCTGTAGAATTAGAAGTCCTGGTGTTTTACCCCCACCTCTCCTTCTCACAGATATCTGTCTTTGTCAATGCTTCTGCTGTACCCTACTCTATGCAGAATAAGTTCACACCAGAACAAATGGAGCAACTAAAGGTAGTGCAGACTCAAAGCATATTATGTGTCCATTTCTTAGTTCCTTCCCCCTGATGTCTGACACCACCATCCCCATAGACTAAGAGCTGCTATTTCCATCTCTGTCTCTGCAGCTGACTATGAGCAAACGATATGATGTCTCCCAACAAGTTCTCAACCTTCAGAAGCTCCGTTTTGACTCAGGTATTACTGACCACAGTAATCCTAGGGCAGGTGAGGGCAGAGGGATCTTCCTGGGAGAAGACATAGAGATAGCAACTTGGGGAGGGGTTTGTTCTGGCGCTCGTCCAGTCGAACCCCTCTTAGCTTTCTGATTCCCTTGTCTTGGGTTCCCGAAGACTTGGTGGGCCATGACATTGATATGATCCTGAATCGAAGAAACTGCATGTTTGCCACCCTGCAGATCATTGAAAGGAATTTCCCTGAGGTGAGACCTTAGGCCCAGGGCTGGTCTTTAGGTAGAGGGGTGGAAGGAAGGGATGGCGTTCAGGGCAGATGTGTCTCCCAGGCTCTAGGTAGTCACCACTGCTCTAACACTTCCTCCCCAACAGCTGTTGTCCTTGAACTTGCAAAACAACAAACTATACCAGCTGGATGGCCTGTCTGACATTATAGAGAAGGCTCCCAGAGTCAAAATCCTGAACCTCTCCAAAAATGAGGTGAGAAGAGAGGGCCAGATGAAATTTGGGTTGAGGGCGGCTGGTAGTGCACAGCAGGCTGATGGCAAGAGGCAGACAAAGGCACCTGTGGGTGAAGGTCCCAGGGGCTGGGGTGCAGGGTCCCAGGTGTCCCTCGCTCCCTGGGTCTCCTTACCTGGTTCCCTCGGCATCGTTCTCAGCTGAGGACCTCCAAGGAGTTGGACAAGCTGAAAGGGCTGAAGCTGGAAGAGCTGTGGCTAGAAGGGAACCCCTTGTGCAGCGCCTTCCCGGACCAGTCTGCCTATGTAAGGTAGATAATGCCTGGTGACATCTGTCACCCTTCCAGGGTGCCTTTGTCCCCCAGGAGCCTGAGCTGCCCTGATGTCCCCCTCTGCAGGAGGATGCAGCCCTGGTCCTCTGGAAGGACCAAAGGCCACACCCTCTCCTCTGTCTCTGTCCCTCAGCTTTGCCCACAGGTCAGCTTTCCTTCCTCCGACCTGCTCCCCATTTTCCCCTGCACTGGGGTGTGTTTCCTGGCCCTCTGCACTGGCCTTGTCCAGCAAGCCCTCCCAAGATGGGGCTGGGCTTCCCTCCCCTGTCCTGAGAGTGGCGCTTCTTCCCTTGCTCCAAAGAGTCCCCCCACCTGTCCCAGGCTGACATGGAGATTTTCATGCCCCGTGCTGAGGGCCGAGGCCCTGGGTGGCTACCATCACAACATCTGTTCCTCTAGGCCATTGAGGAACCCACTGTTTTCTCCTTGGGGAGAAATGTGGGTTCCCTGAGTCAGGGAGCCAGAAGTGGGCCACAGCCAGTGAGCAGAGGGCTTCCCAAGACAGGAGGGGAAGGCAGAGGGCAAAGGAGGAGGAGGTGGCCTAGGCACGAGCACAGGCCTCTTAGGGGCACTATGGCTCCCTCCTCCACCTCACGTCACATCATCCTACCTGGCCCCTCAGAGGAGCCTGGGTAGCCCAAGTCAAGATGATTCCTCTGGCAAGGCACCGACCCAGACAGGCACAGGTGCACAGGGACTGCCAGGAAGGAACCTGGTGACCATAAGAGGGGGCCACAGACCCTCCATCCCATGCTGAGCTGGGGCCTGACCCTTCACTCCTGGTTCTGAGAATGACTCTTGCCCAGGGGGCGGCTCCTTTTCCCATATCTGGCCTGCTCTGGGCTCCCACGGGAGGCAAAGGCTGGACCTGCCGCCAGGGGGCCCCAGCCCAGCAGCTGCATGTTTCCATTCCTGCCTGGGGCCCCAGGGCCAGCCAGGGGCAGGTGGAGGAGTGGGCTGCAGTAGGGGAGCCGGTTTCTTCTCACTGCTGCCTTGACCTGCTGCACCAGGGTAGAGCATCTCCCCCTTCCCTTTGCTTTCATTCCTCCTTCCCCATCTCTCCCTCCCCTGCCTTCACTCCCTTTCAGTCGCCATACCCCTGCCTTCCCCTCCCTGCCTCACTCACCAAACCCCCACCCCACCCCAGCAGGGGCAGGGGATGACCTGGTCTTGGTCTGGTCAGGCCGAGCCCCACAGAATGCTGGACACCCAGCATGGCAGCAGAACCCTGGGCTCCCACCCCGTCCCCTGCTCCCTGCAGAGCCTTCCGTGGGGGGACCTGGAGGAAGGTAAGGGAGGTGGGGTGGGCCCTGGAGAAGGGGGTCAGGGCAGTGTAGGCAAGAGCTACCCAGGGGGATGGAGAGGGAGGAGAGCAAGAGGGAGAGAGTCTGCACAACCCTCAACTGTCACATCACTTCATTAGATTTTTCATTTGCACAGCGCCATCCAGGATTGTTTCCCCAAGTTGCTACGCCTGGTAAGTATGTACCTCTGATCTCGTCTCCTCTCCTCACTTCATGACCTCCCATTGCCCCCAAGCCTTGTGAGTCTCGCCTAGGTTACGTGTGCACCATGTAATCATCCATCTTAGGGGACATGGGTCCTCCCTGGCATGGACATTTTCCCTGGGAAGAACATGTGTGCTTGCACACGCACACCCACCCACAGGGTGCATGTGTCAGTAGAGTTTTCCAGGAGCTTGTGATGCAGTTGCCAAGTGTGATCTCACCAGTGGACTTTCCAGGGCCATTGTATACCTGGCCTCTGGCCCTTGTTCCCCCTTGGGCCTATTCATCTCTTTGGTCATGCAGTGCCACCACCCTGAGCTGCACTGCTGACTTTCTCTTCCCTGCTCAAGGATGGCCAGGACTTATCCACTGCAGTTGTTGACTCTGATGCCCCCAAGTTAATGAAACCCTGCACGGTAATGAAGAAGGATTAAAAGGAATGGGGGTGTTGCAGGGGAGGCTTTATCCACCCCAGAGTCTAAAATGACTTTTTATTTCAGGAAAGCTATAAAGGATCTGAGACCTTAAAGAATCTAGTTCTGCAATTCCTACAGGAGTAAGTTCCCCTGGGACCTTGAGGAAAGGTTGTCCTGGGACAGGCTGGCCTACCATAGCACAGGTCTTCTCACAGGAGTTTTATGGTCTCATTTGGGGACTAGGCCACAGAGATAGCCTGTCCCCTTTGCTCCCCAATAGGTATTACTTGATCTATGACTATGGAGATCGACAGGGTCTACTTAGTGCTTATCATGATGAGGCCTGCTTCTCCCTGACCGTTCCCTTCAACCCCGAGGACCCAGACCCGTGAGTTTCATATTTAAGGCTCTGGTCCAGGGCAGTGTGACCCCCTCACAGACACATATGAGTTTCTGGAGATACCCACACTAGCTTAACCACCTTCTTGTTCCTCTTTATCTCATAGAAATAGCTTGTGCAAATACTTCAAATATAGTAGGAATATGAAGAAGCTCAAGGACTCTAGTAAGTGTGGGAGGGGGAAGACTGGGCAGCTTAAGGGGGTATGATAGGGGACAATTATAAGGACCAAGGGCCAGGATGTGGCGTTGCCCCATATTCATTTCTCTTTCCTCTATAGACATGCGGAGACAGCTGTTGAAACACACAAAACATGACATTGTCGACTACCTCAGTGTGTTGCCCAAAACTGAGCATGACTTCAGTTGCCTTATGGTAGATATATGGTTTCAGACGGTGAGCACATGCTTCCTCCCTGAGTCAGAAGCAGAAAAATGGAGGTGGGTAGGAGATTAAGCAGAATCCTGAGCCTCCTACATTTTCCCCTTTCAGGAAACAATGCTCTGCTTCTCTGTGAATGGGGTGTTCAAGGAAGGTGAGTGTCCATACAACTCCCTCCTCAGATCCCCTACTGTTCCCTCCAGAGTGGTTACCTTCTCAGAACTTCCCAAACTTCCTTGATGCTGGGTCTTCCCGTCCTATTCTTCCCTCCGTGTTCTCCTGCCCACACTCTCCCACAAACCATCCTGGTCTGAACAAGGTCCATGACTGCCCCAAAGCTCAGGTGTTAGGGACACTGGTGGTGGGGATTGATGGCTCTCCCACAAGGTCCTTACTTTATGGTCTTGGACCAGTTACTTGACCTTTCTGCTTCCCCGTTTGCAAATTGGAGATAATAGAACTCATCTCTCAGGTACATGTGAGACAGGGATCAAGTGAACTTTTGAAGTTGTTTTCACAGGGCCTGACGTGATAGAGGATTCATTACTAGGAGTTCATTGTTCCAACTGTTGTCCTCCCCATTCCTGTCATGCCTCTCAGCTCCAAGTGAATGATGTTCTGAGTTTGTCCCACTTCAGCATAAGACCCTCATTGGGTAACGTTGTTTGATTTTTGAAGTATGTGCAACTCTAAAGGGGTATCGTTGTTTGTTGTCCTTGAAGCAGAAGGAAAGTCTCCAGGATGTGTTCATGCCTTCACCCGAACCTTCATTGCTATCCCTACTAGCAATTCAAGGTAAGTGTTGAGTTATGAGTGGGAAGAACCATGCCAACCTGTAGTCAGCAATATAGTAATGTGATGGTGCAGTCCTCAGAGTATCCTTAATATTGGGGAAAGTCAAACTGATTCAATGGTAAGTCTAGGCTACTGTTTAAGAGCACTGACTCTGGGGTCAGAATACCATGTTCTCTTTCTGACCTCAACACTTACTACCTATATAACATTGGTTAAGTTACGTGACTTGTCTCTGATTCAGTGTCTTCATCTGAAAATGGGGATTAGAGTGTTGTGCAGAATAAATGCAGTGGGGTTAAGTCTAAAAATCTCATCATGCTGGTAGATAGTTCCTCCAAAAGTGGGCTGTGTGGGAGGGATAGAGGTTACCAGACAAGGAAGCCAGGCATAGTAGGGATATGGAAAATATTTTTTTACTGAGTAAGTGGTGAGTATAGGATTGTCTTTAGTAGTAGATCGTCCATCTCTTCTGTTGTCTGAGGGTCCATTTTTCCTCCAGTATATGCATCATGAATGATGAGCTGATTGTGAGGAATGCCAACCCTGATGAGATCCAGAGTTCCTTCTCCATCCCAATGCCTGCACTGTGTCCCACCTCCATGCCTACCCTCTCCCAGGAGCAGCAGGAAATGGTGAAGGTTTTCTCTACACAGTCTGGGATGAAACTCGAATGGTCTCAGAAGTGAGTGGTGGGTGTGTACAGGAATGGGTTGAACTAGAGACTGGGTGAGTGAATAATGGAAACTAGCAGAAAAATGAAGAAAAATAAGTATTGGGATATTTACTTCCCCCCAAAAATGGGCTCATAAAAATGTACCCTAATTTTACACTGATATTTATAAAGAAATTTTAAAACAGTTTAATGTTCAGCCAGCATAATCTTGCATATGGAAAATCCTAAAGAATCCCCTAAGAAACTATCAGCATTGATTTAGAAATTCCACAAGATTGCAGGATTACATATCCACATACACATATCATTTGCATTTCTATGCACTTGCATTGAACAATCCAAAAAGGAAATTAAGAAAGCAATTCCATTTATAATAGCACCAAAAAGAATAAATATCAAAAGACAAGGGGAGGTAGAGCAATGTTACAACCTAGTAAAATCCTCCTGCAATCTCTCCCCAAAGACACACCAAGTCCAATAGCTGCTAATACACCCACCAACTACCAGGACAAGAACTAATGAAATCAGGTCAGAGGCCAGAGTGCCTTGTTTAAGTTTACAAAAAGATGCATTGAGGAAGGTACTCAGGAAGGAGGATTTAAAAATTCAACAAGATTGCCAGATATTAGACAAAGGGGAATGAGGAGAAAGGTGGGGGATAGGAAAAGCAAGGACAATAGAATGAATCCAAAATAACTTTCCTATTTACTTATATGGATACACCATAGTGAATTGCACCATCATGCACATCCATCAGAATGGGGTCATAACTAGAATAAGATATATTCCATGCTTGTATCAAAATGCATTCTACTGTCAGGTATAATTAAAAAAACAATTTTTCAAAAAAGGTTGCAGAATATAAGGTTTATCCTTACCTTCCTCCCCCAACTCCAGTCAGTTCAGAGCAGAAAGAAGCACCACCCACTTTGGGGAGGGAGAAAGAAGTCCAAGGCTTGGACTTAAAACCCAGCACCAGGCCTGCCACAGTGAAACCACTTGCTATGCAAAACTCCATGACCCCCTACCACCAGGCCAGTACCTCTGGACTGAGCCACTAAAACTACATTAGATAAAGAGACTGCCTCCACCACCCTTCCTCCATTCTTGGGCAGCAGAGCAGAGAGCAGGACTTCACCTGCTGGGGAGCAAGACAGGAAAACTAGCACAGAGCTTTGTCCCAAGGCCTAGTGCTGGGCCTGCTATAGTAAGATCAAGCACCCAATAGAAATTCAAGGTCCCATATACAGGTCAGAGTCACAGAAGGTGCCTCTAGACCAGTCTGGCATCAGGCACATACTGTTTGTCTGCATGACAGACCTGAATTTTGGCCACATCAGTTCAGCCTTTGAGAAGACCTATGCAACACCCATCCTTCTGCTGAGATTATGCAGGTCCCTGCAGCTGTAAGACTCAGGTGGGACACAGCTTAATACCAACCTTAGTAGCCAAGGGACTCTTTCCACCAACCATCCCAAATAGTAGGCAGCACAGCTATCACCAGGAGAATGCTCATAGACAGGGCTCTAGAACTGTCCCAATACCAGGTGGATCTGTGTCTCAGTGGGACAGACTCATGTTTTGCCCTGCATTACCACATTGGCTGTGCCATTGAACTTGGTATACCCCTGAGACTGTGTGGGTTCCTGTGGCTGTGAGAATCTGCCACAATCCAGCTGAGAATCAACCCAGGTGACCAGGTGCCTTGAGCAACACTACCCCAACCTTGGACATTGCAGTAGTGGAAGACCCCATTCACAGTGGGTAGGAAAAGGCAGATAGCACAGGACATTACACTAGCTCTTAGGGCTGAACTGATGAAACCTAACACTGGACAGATTCTAATAGCCCCTTCCTCAGGCCTGCCTATGAACAGAGGCTCTGGAACAGTTCCAGTGCCAAGGAAAGATACATGTCCCCATTCAATTGGACTTCTGTTCAAACTAGCATTACCTATGTATGGTTCGAGCAATCTTAAGCCATGAGTCCATCTCAGCAATAGCCCATTATATTGTGTGCCTTGGTCCTAACCCAGTGTCATGGTGCTCTTGGTTATGTGTGGACTCAGGGTGTGACAGAACTTGGTGACTTTGATAGCCAGAAGTGTGACATAGAAGCCTGGATCTGATTCATCCATGGTGACTGCCTACTGCTGGGAAAAATCTTGCAGTGTCCGACTACAGGCCAGTAACTATGAATGAGGCATATGGGCCTACACACATTCATGCACATACACAAACACACACAATGGCATTTTATACACCCATAAAAAATAATGAAATTTTGTTATTTGCCTGTAAATGGATGAGATGGGGGAACATCATATTAAATGAAATATGCCAGCCTCAGAAAATCAATGTCATATTTTTCTCATATACGGAACATAGAAAAAAAGAGAGGGAAAGGAGATTTTCATGAAAATAGAAGGGAGACCAGTAAAATAGAGAATGGAAATCTGGATGAGGGAGAAGATGAGAGAAAAGGGCACTACTAGGCAGTGAAATTGAACAAGGTGTTATATTCATGTGCAAATATATCACAATGAATCCCACTATTTTGTATAATTATAATGCACCAATTCTAATAGTATGTGTTGCACAAATAATTTATATCTTTAACAAAAATACTAAAAACAAAATATTCAAAAATAATAAGTTATATTAATGTGTTAAGTGATAGACAATATGGAAAGATATAAAATGGGGTATAAAATTTAAATTATGGGGAGGAATGGAATGTAACAGGAGAGTTTTCTTGTGAGTATATTTTCTCCTGTTAGTTTTCCATTTGTTTTTTCTCTTCTTATGCTCATGTGAAATTGCTGTCATTCAAACTAGCTTGATATGATCAGAAGATATTTTTGGTGAGCCTTATGGTAATCACAAAACAAAACTCTAAATAGACAAACCAAAAATAAGCAAGGAATAAAAACTCACCAGTAAATTCACTTAACCACCAAAGAAAACTACAAAAGAGGGAGAAAGAAAGAAAACTTACAACAAAACTTGAAAACAAGGAAGAACTTAGGTATCCATAATTACATTGAATATAGATGGGTTAAGTTCTCAATTAAAAGATATAAAGTGGGCTGGGGATATAGTTCAGTTGGTAGAGTGTTTGCCTCGCAAGCACAAGGCCCTGGGTTCAATCCCCCCACCAAAAAAAAAAAGAGAGATATAAAGTGGCAGAACAGATTAAAAACAATAACAATATGTTACTTAAAAGAAACTCATTTCACCTATAAGGACAAACATTGACTGAAAGTGAACTAATGGAATGAGGTATTCTATACAAATAGAAGCTAAAATAAAGAAGAAGTATCCATATTTACCTGGGAAAACAAAGTTTATGTCAGAAGCAGTAAAATGAGACAAGGAAGGTCATTTTATAATGATAAGGCAGTCAATTCATCAAAATGAATTAACTATTCTAGACCACAAATAATCAGGGGTCATTTCCTCTAATCCTTCAAAGAGCTATTAGGTGCCCAGACATGCTAAGGAACTGTGGGACCAAACCTGTGCTTTGGATCTGAGATATACCCCCATTAAGAGATTACTCCATGTTAAATGACTCAGCAAGGAATATTTTTAGAATCTTTAATGTAAGTTTTTTACTTCAATGATATTTTCTTCTGTGTTGATTTCACAGTTTTCTCTCATTATTTGATATTGCACACTTCAATTTTATGATTTTTAATGTTTTAATGTGTTAATAATTGGACTTACTCTGTCTTCTTTCTCATTGTTATACTCTCTCCTATTTTTTCTGTCTCTGCTCACATTATTTGTTTCAGTCTCTACTCTGCCTTCTCCTCTGCCTTTTTTTTTTTGGTGCTGGGGATTGAACCCAGGATCTTGTGCATGGGAGGCAAGCACTCTACCAACTGAGCTACATCCCCAGCCCTCCTCTGGCTTTTTTGTTAACTTCCTCTTTATTTTTGCTTTTCATGCCCTACATCATTTAATGGAAATTTT
>JAJEJO010035810.1:0-24919 GCA_020662805.1 Glaucomys volans
TGTGTGTGTGTGTGTGTGTGTGTGTGTGTGTGTGTGTAACATGGAGCAGGTACCAGGGATTGAACCCAGAGGCACTTAACCACTGAGCCACATCCCCAACCCTTTTTAAAAATATTTTATTTAGAGACAGGGTCTCACCAAGTTGCTTAAGGCCTTGCTAAATTGCTGAGGCTGGCTTTGAACTCATAATCCTCCTGCCTCAGCCTCCTGAGTCTCTGGGATCACAGGTGCTCACCACCCTACCCATCTCTGTGGATTTTAATGATTAATTCACATCTCAAAATTAGACCATCCAACCAATCACTGTGGTGTGCACCTGAAATCCCAGTGACTTGGGAGGCCGAGGCAGGAGGATCACAAGTTTGAAATTTGTCTGGGAAACTTAGTGAGTCCTCTCAAAAAATAAAAAATAGCCGGGGGTGGTGGCACACGCCTGTAATCCAAGCGACTCGGGAGGCTGAGTCAGGAGGATTCCGAGTTCAAAGCCAGCCTCAGCAACTTAGCGAGGCCCTAAGCAACTCAGTGAGACCCTGTCTCTAAATAAAATAGAAAATAGGGCTGGGGATGTGGCTCAGTGGCCAAGTGTCCCTGAGTTCAATCCCTGGTTCAAAAATAAATAAATAAATAAATAAAATAAAATAAAATAAAATAAAATAAAATAAAATAAAATAAAAAATAAAAAGGGCTAGGGGTGTAGCTTAGCGGTAGAGTACCCTGGGTTCAATTCCCAGTACCAGGAAAAAAAGAAAAACATAAAATTTCTTGATCACATCAAAGAGGTCCTCCTGATTACCTCATGGAAAATACATTCTCCTAGTCTCTCCTCAGTCTGTCCCAGCACCATGATGGATTTCTTAATAGTGCTTACAAAGTTTGTAGCTATGCTTTATTTCTTTGATACTTAATTGTATCTGTCTCCCCACTGTATCGTAAATTCCATAGATGAGAAAGGCCCTGTTTTGCTCTCCACTGTATCCTCAGGGCCTGACACAGAATAGGTGTTCAATAAACACTGGGCAGTAGCAAACATGCAAATATTAGCCTATGTTATGATAAGGATGATGCCATTAAAGCCCTTCCAGAGAATCCCACTATTTTGTCGAGAGGCTGAACCCATAACTAGAGTTGCCCAAAATGGTATCAGGAAAATTCCACAGGCACTACTCTACATTGTCCCAAGATGGGGCTGGTTGGATTCCCAAGAAAGAAGCATTACATGCAGTGGTGATCAGTCCAGAGCATTTATTAGGGGAACTTGCATACAGGGCAGTGTGGGAGCTGCAGTGTGTTCTTATGGAGAACAGAAAGAAGAGGAATATTCTAAATTAGTGTACTAATTGTAATGGCTAGGATGAGCTCAGGTTAAGGAAATTATGTTGAAGGTCCCAGCTTGGCTTCAAGCCTGCAGGGGATAACATGCTACTGGCAAGGTCACAGCAAGTTCTCTGTATTTCTTGGTCAGGACAGAGAAAAAAGTGGGAATACTGAGGGAGCCACCACACTTTGAAAGGGCTTTCCTTTCTCTTTCTTCAGGCTGTGGTCCCTACTCTAAAGTCCCTGCTTCCTAGATCCATCTAGGAAGCACAAAGTTTGTAGCTATGCATTTATTTCTTTGTACTTACTACAGTAAGCAAAAAGAAGAAAGGATCATATCACTGGGAAAAAAAATCTCTATTCAGATTGACCAGACAGTATGAATGAATTGAAAATTGATCAGGCGCCCTGTGCAATGGTGCATTCCTGGAATCCCAGTAACTCTTGAACCTGAGGCAGGAGGATCACAATTTTGAGGCCAGTCTCAGCAAATTAGCAAGACCCTCAGCAACTTAGCAAGACCCTGTCTTGAAATAAAAAATAAAAGGACTGGTGGTTTAGCTCAGTGGTAAAGTATTCAACCTCCAGTACCAAAAAAGAAAGAAAGAAGGAGAGAGAGAGAGAGAGAGAGAGAGAGAGAGAGAGAAGAAAGAAAGAAAGAAAGAAAGAAAGAAAGAAAGGAAGGAAGGAAGGAAGGAAGGAAGGAAGAAAGAAGAAAGAAAGAAAGAAAAAGAAAGAAAGAAAGAAATTGAATGAGATAGGGGAATGTAGGGGGATGGCAGAGGCAGGGTCAGAGAGCTGACAGGTCGGGGGGAGGGATTCTGTGTGGGGACGGGGCTGCTACTGGGTGTGCCCCTTTTCTATTTTCTGGCTCACTTAGATAAGAACAGCAATTTTGTCACTCTCTCCTCCCAGTCCACAGTTCTGGCAGCCCTAGTCCCTCGCTTTGGAAGCATGTCAATCCAGGAGAACATTCCACCCCAGCAACTTTGGTCATGGATCGCTCAGTCCCAAAAAGACTTAGCAAAGTCTGTCCTAATCGGGGCTCCAGGAGGTAGGAAGGGGAATGGAAATCATTGAACAGAAGGGAAAACAAGGGTGGAAATCTGGAATGGAGCTGGAGGAATTTGGGGACTATCCATGTTTATCAGAGTGTCCTCTGTATTAAATTACCGACATTGGTTTGGGCCTCTGGTCCTGGCCCTGAAGGCTGGCCAGAAAGGAGCCTGCAACATGGGAACCATGGGGCACTCCCGTGGTTCCTGGACTCTGGTCCCTGGTGTACAGGGCTTGCTTCCATTGGCAGGAAAGACTCTGGTGACATTTTAACCAGTGCCCAGCCCAGCTGGGCCTCATCCTCTGATAGCACTACAATGTGAAGCAGAAGTACAGAGACAGGGAAGGGTGCAGAAGCATGGAAGGTGGGTCTGGACATGGGGCTCCTCTGGGATGGGCAGGACCAAGCTACAGGGCCCCAAACCTGGGCCTAGAGCAGCACTGAGCGGACTGAAGAAACTCAGGAGAGGAAGGGAAGCCAGCCAACAGCCAGGGTTTTTTTGTTTGTTTGTTTTTGGTACTGGGGATTGAATTCAGGGGCTCTCGACCACTGAGCCACATCCCCAGCCCTATTTTGTATTTTATTTAGAGACAGGGTCTCACTGAGTTGCTTAGGGCCTTGCTAAGTTGCTGAGGCTGGCTTAGAACTCGCGATCCTCCTGCCTCAGCCTCCCAAGTGCTGGGATTACAGGCGTGCGCCACCGAACCCGGCCCAGCCAGGGGTTTTAAGGAAGTAAACAGGGACCTTAGGAGATGGAACTGGATGATTCTAGGACTGGATAATGAGGTGCCCCTGGGAACCAGACCTCAAGGGAGGCTGAAGCTGAGGCAAATCAGCAGCTGAAGAGTAAGCAGTTTGGGGTTATAAGGGATCAGTACAGCTGAGTGATCAAGAACTTGAGCCTAGCTGGGCATGGTGTTCATGCCTGTAATCCCAGCAACTCAAGAGGCTGAGGCAAGAGGATGGCAAGTTTGAGCAGGGCAACTTAGTGAGAACCCATCTCAAAAAAAGAACTTGAGTTTAGAATTCGTCTTAGAGTTCGACAGACCTAAATTTTAACCCTATCCCTGTTACTTAGAAGTTATCTGATCTTGGGCAATTTATTTCATCTTTCTTAAGCCTTGTTTCCTTATCTGTGAAACTGGGATAATTATAGAGCATTTAATAATACCTGTTTATGGAACTGCTGGGAGTAAATAAGATAATGTATGCAAGAAAGGCTCCACACAAAACTGGAGACCTGAGGGGAGGAGGACAGGGCGTGCTGAGATGAAGTGTGGGGAGGAAGGGCAGGTGGGTGCACCTACTCAGCCCCCTTCTACTGCAGGGCCAGCAGGGTATCTGCGGCGTGCCAGTGTGGCCCAGCTGACCCAGGAGCTAGGCGCTGCCTTCTTCCAGCAGCAGCAGCTGTCCGCCGCGATGGCAGACACCTTCTTGGAACATCTCTGCCTGTTGGATATTGACTCTGAGCCTGTGGCTGCTCGCAGCACCAGCATCATCGCCACCATCGGTAAGACCACACGTTCCCTGGCAGCCTCGGACAATGGTGTGTCTCGAGGTCCTTCTTTGACTTTCTTCTCCTTTGAGACGTCTCCATGTTTGATATAGTCATTCAACAAGTATTCATTCAACAAGTATTTGATGCTGGTGCAATAGCACACATCTGTAATCCCAGCAACTCCAGAGGCTGAGGCAGGAGGATCACAAGTTTGAGGCCAGTCTCAGCAACTTAGTGAGACCTCATCTCAAAATAAAAAATAAAAAGGGCTGTGGGTATGGCTCAGTGGAAAAGTATCCTTGGGTTGAAGCTACAGTCAAATGAAAAAAAAGTAAGGGCTGGGGATATAGCTCAGTTTGTAGAGTGTTTGCCTTGCAAGCACAAGATCCTGCCTTCAATCCCCAGCACCAAAAAAAAAAAAAAAAAAAAGGAAGTACATGAGCCGGGGATGTAGGTCAGTGGAAGGGCACTTTTCCTAGTATGTATGAGGTCCTGGTTTCCATCCCCTGTTCCACCAAGAAATAAAATAAAAACTAAAAAAAAAATCAAATAGGGCTAGGGTTGTGACTCAGTGATAAAGCACTTGCTTAGCATGTGTGAGGCACTGGGTTCAATTCTCAGCACCACATGTAAATAAAACAAAATAAAAGTCTATTGACAACTATATTAAAAATTTTAAAATAAAAAAATAAGTAAATAATTTACTATGTTAGAAACTAATAAGTACTGTAGAAAAACGGAATGTAGTGAGGGGCAACAGGGGTGTGAGAGTGGGAGGCAGGTTCTACTCCTGGTTAGGGAAGTCAAGGCAGCCATTACTGGAAAAAAGGAAACTGAAACAAAGACCTGGAGGAGGGAGAACTAGCCCTGCTGAGAGCTGCGGGAAGAGAATTCCAGGCAAAGGGAATAGTCAGGGCCAAAGTCCTACGAAAGCTGGAATAGCTAAAAACCATTAAAGGGCAAGGGCAGCAGATATGAAGAGACTGAGGGGAGGGAAGGATCAAGTGGAGCTTTGTAGGCCATTTTCAGAATTTGAGTTGTTTTCCTCCAAATGAAACGGAAGACTTGCAGTGTCTTGTGCAGGGGTGACAAGTTCTTACATTTTAGCAGAACCATCCAAGCTGCTAGAGTGAAAATAGATCCCAGGTGGGGTGGGACCAGGCAGGGGGAGAGCTGTTCCCACAGTACTTCCGGCTTAGCCCAGGTGGTGGCAGTGGAGGCGGCCGGGAGCAGTCAGATTCTGAATGTATTTTAAAGGTACAGAAGACAAGATTTCCTTATGGACCAATTAAATGGATGCAGTGGGAATTGGGGAGAAAGAAGTCAAGGGTGACTGCAAGATTTAATAATTTATTTATTTTGTTTTATTTTTCCAGTCCTGGAGATTGAACTCAGGGGCACCCAACCATTGAGCTACATCCCAAGCCCTTTTTATTTACTTTATTTTGAGATAGGGTCTCGCTAGGTTGCTGAAACCAGCCTCAAACTTGTGATCCTCCTGTTGTAGGACCCCCCCTGCCAGTAGCTGGTGTTACAGGCACATACTTCCACACCAGCTCACTGCAGGGTTTTTGGCCTGAGGAACTGGCAGTCAGCACTATCAACTGGGGCAGGAAAGACTATGGTGGGAAGGTGAGGGTTGTGTTGAGTTTGAGGTGCACATTAAACATTCAAGGGGCCTGGTGCAGTGGCATATGCTTATAACCCAGGTGGGGAGGCTGAAGCAGGAGGAGTGCAAGTTCAAGACCAGCTTTAAAAACTTAGTGAGGCCCTAGGCAATTTAGCAAGACCATGTCTCAAAATAAAAGATAAATATATTTAAAAGAAAGAAAGGAAGAAAGAAAGAAAGAAAGAAAGAAAGAAAGAAAGAAAGAAAGAAAGGAAAGAAAGAAAAACAGGAAAGAAAAAAGGTCTCAGGATGTAGCTCAGCAGTAAAGTGCACCTGGGTGCAATTCCTAGTACAAAAAATGAAAGCAAAAATAACCAAAATGGGGAGAGATCTCAACGGATCTGCAAGGCTTTCTTTATTAAGCAGTGGAATGGCACATTTTCAGGGGAGAAAACAGTAACCGGTTACAAAAGGAGTCTGATTTTTATAGGGTTTCAGTGAGAGTTAATCATAGCACAATGTTTAGTGTGATTTAATCATTAGAGACTTAATTATAGCAGAATGTGTCAGTTGGGCAGTCAGGGAAATAGTTTTAGAGTGGGAAATTGTGAAAGTCCAGAGCTCATTGTTTTCCTTCTCTCCCTGGGACCCATTGTCCTTCTTTCTCCCTGGGGGTTGTTGTTTCCCTTTTACCCTGGGGGTTGTTTTCCAAAACCTTCAACAACAACAACAACAAAAAAATCCAAGAGTGATATAAAGTAGGCGTCAGTCTGATATACAAGTCAAGGTTTAGATGCAAGGTCTACAATGGCAATATAAATTTGGAAGTTGTCTGCATATAGATGGGACTAACTGAGATTACCAAAGAATGAAGGTAAAATGATAGAGACAATGGCTGGGAATGTAGTTTAATGGTACAGTGCATGCTTAGCATGTGCAAGGACCAGCAGAAAGTAAAATAAAAAAATAAAATGACAGAGATGAAGCCAGGCAAGGTGGCACACACCTGTAACCCTGGCTATTTGGAGGCTGAGGCAAAAGGATTATAAATTCAGCTCAAAGCCAGCCTGGCAATTTAGCAAGACCCGGTCTCAAAATACAAAATAATAAGGGTCTGGTGGTGCAGCTCAATGGTAAATCACTTGCTTAGTATGCATGATGCCTAGGGTTCAATGCCTAACACTGCTAAACAAAACCAAACAGAAGAGTCTGGGAATGTAGCTCAGCACCAGGAAAAATAAAAAAAAAAAGACAGGAAAATAGGGCATCTATTCTTTTTTTGGGGGGGGGGGGTACTGGGGATTGAACCCAGGGGCACTCCACCACTGAGCCACATCCCCAGCCCTATTTTGTATTTTATTTAGACACAGGGTCTCACTGAGTTGCTTAGGTCCTCGCTAAGTTGTTGAGGCTGGCTTTGAACTCTCGATCCTCCTGGCTCAGCCTCCCGAGTTGCTAGGGCATCTACTCTTAAGGTAAGGAATGAAGAAAAGATATTGAGAAGGAGCCAGTGAGTTAGGGGTAAACCAAGAAATAGTGGTGACCTGGAGGCCAAGTGAAGAAGGTGTTTCAAGGTGTGGTGCACACCCGTAATTCCAACAAGTCAGGAGGCTGAGACAGGAGGGTCAAAAGTTCTAGGCCCAGCCGGGTGTGGTGGCGCACGCCTGTAATCCAAGCGACTCTGGGAGGCTGAGTCAGGAGGATCAAGAGTTCAAAGTCAGCCTCAGCAACTTAGCAAGGACCTAAGCAACTCAGTGAGACTCTGTCTCTAAATAAAATAGAAAATAGGGCTGGGGATGTGGCTCAGTGGCCGAGTGTCCCTGAGTTCAATCCCTGGTTCAAAAAAAAAAAAAAAAAAGTTCTGGGCCCATCTTGGCAATTTAGCAAGTCTCTGTCTCAAAATAAAAAAATAGAAAGGACTGGAAATGTAGCTGAGTGGTAAAGCAACCCTGGGTTCTATCCCCAGCACTGAAAAAGAAAAAAAAAAAAAAAAAAAAAGAGAGAGAAAGAAAGAAAGAAAACAACAACAACAAAAAGCAGGATGTAGTGCTGGGAATTTAGCTCCGTGTGGCAGAGTCCTTGCCTAACATGTACCAGCCCTGTTTGATCCCAGCACTGCCCTTTTTTGTATTTTATTTAGAGACAGAGTCTCCCTGAGTTGCTTAGGACCTCGCTAAGTTGCTGAGGCTGGCTTTGAACTCGCAAAACTGTCTCAGCCTCCCAAGCTACTGGGATTACAGATGTGTGCCACTGCCCCCAGCCAATAAATAAATCTTTGTAAAGAGAAATGTAAATCAAATGTTTCTGATGGGTCAGGTAGGTGAGGACTGAGAATTGATCATCACATTTAACAACACAGAGGTTCTTGGTGACCTTGGTGACTGACCAGATGCAGTGGAGAGATGGGGACCAGCACCTGAACCGAGTAGGTTCCAGGAAGAATGGGGGACAGGAATTGGAAGCAACAGGTATAGAAATAACTATTGCAATGAGTTTTGCTATAAAGAACAAAAAAATAGGGTTGTAGTGGGGAAACAAATTGAGAAAAAATTTTTTTTTGTACTAGGGATTTTTTGTACTAGGGCAGCCACATTCTCAGCCTTTTAAAATTTTTTATTTTGAGACAGGGTCTCGCTAAGTTGGTAGGGCTTCTCTAGTTGCTGAAGCTGGCTTTGAAATTGTGATCCTCCTGCCTCAGCCTCCCAAGCGGCTAGGATAAAATGCCTGCGCTACCCCCACCAGCAAGGTAACTTTTTTAATGATGAAACTAACAGCAGGTTTACATGCTGATGGGAATGATCCAGTAAAAATTAAAGGATTAATGACAATAGAGAACGAGAGAATGGCTGAATCTATGTCCTTAGGCAGGTGAGAAAGTGAAGACCTTAGTGCACAAGTCAAAAGACTGGTGTTGGATAGGGACCAGAGAGGTTAGCCAACCTGGTCTCAGCCACACAGCTGCCCTGCGGAGTAGGAATGAGCTAGTACTCAGAACTCAGTCGATGAGACCTATCAGCTTTAAAGACTCATCCCTACCCTCCTCATGCCCTGTGGTAACCCCCACACTCAGAACTTAGGTCACTTGCCAACATCTTTACTTAGGGTCCGGCTGAGGTTACCTTTCTCTAAGAGCCACACAGCACTGCTTCCCCCAAAGGGGCTGCAGGAAGAAAAAGAGTTCTGCACCCCTGTGTGCAGGGGTTACGTTACGGAATAAAGGTCAGGTAACCGGATTCCAGTCGTGTGGGACGCCTTTGAGGGTGGTGATGGGCTTGCCAGGTTGCGGGAAAAGTAGTCTGAGCGGGATCTCTGGTTCCAGGGCCCGCCTCTCGCTCCGTGGAGCGCCTCAAGGAGATGATCAAGGCCGGGATGAACATCGCAAGACTCAACTTCTCCCACGGCACCCACGAGGTTGCGGGGAGTGGAGGGGGTTGAGGGTGGGGCTGGAGGATGCCCCAAGGTCTAGCCACCTTCCCTGAAAATCTTGCTTCCTCTTCCTCCCCAGTACCACGCCGAGACCATCGTCAACATCCGAGAGGCAGTGGAGAGCTTTGCAACTTCCCCGCTCAGCTACCGGCCGGTGGCCATCGCTCTGGACACCAAGGGACCGGAGATCCGTACTGGAATCCTGCAGGGGGTGAGCCGCAGGGCTGGGTCCCACGGGGTCTAAGGGGGAGAACCGCCCCCAGAGCGCGGAGGGAATTGGGCGGGACCAGGGGCGGAGCCTGGGGGACCGGTCTGGGACACTGTGGGTAGAGGACTTAGGTCTGCTCTGGCTCTGCCCCTAGGGTCCGGAATGCGAAGTGGAGATAGTGAAGGGCTCTCAAGTGCTGGTGACTGTGGACCCGGCGTTCCGCACGCGGGGGGACGCGAACACCGTGTGGGTGGACTACCCCAATATCATCCGGGTCGTGCCGGTGGGGGGCCGCATCTTCATTGACGATGGACTCATCTCCCTAGTGGTCCGGAAAATCGGTGCGGACTCACCTCCCGCCCTGACCACGCCCAAATGCTGGGCACATTCTTTCCCCTTTGGTTCCCCCGTTCACCGTTAGGTCGATACCCTCCCCTGGCCATGTGTCCCTCCCCAACCTTCCCAGGAATCCTCAGCTTGCAGACCTCTGCTTTCACCCTGGGTTGGAGCTGGACTTGGGGGTTGGTTATTTCTTGCACAGGCTGCCTATTCGGTGCAGAAGCCCAGAACAAAGGCGGGGAAATAAGTAGGATATGGTTCCTGATCTCTTGAGGCTCCAAGCCTGGTGTCCCTTCTGTGGTTACCATGCCCCTGTCACCGTCCTCACAGATGCTGGTTCTCTGCATGTCCGCAGGCCCAGAGGGACTAGTAACAGAAGTGGAGAACGGTGGCGTCCTAGGCAGCAGAAAGGGAGTAAACTTGCCTGGTGCAGAGGTTGATCTGCCTGGGCTGTCTGAGCAAGATGTCTGGGACCTACGCTTCGGGGTGGAGCATGGTGTGGACATCATCTTTGCCTCCTTTGTGCGGAAAGCTAGCGATGTGACGGCAGTCCGGGCTGCCCTGGGGCCAGAAGGACAGAGCATCAAAATCATCAGCAAAATCGAGAACCACGAAGGCGTGAAGAAGTGAGGCTTGGTCTTTGTTCCCGTCAGGCACTATTACCACTCCCCACTACTTCTCTTCTATCTACTTCTCCATGGCATCTCCTGGCTCTGCTCCAGTCCCGATTCCTCCAACCACCCAGGTTTGATGAAATCCTAGAAGTGAGCGATGGTATCATGGTGGCACGGGGAGACCTGGGCATCGAAATCCCAGCTGAGAAGGTTTTCCTGGCTCAGAAGATGATGATTGGGCGTTGCAACTTGGCAGGCAAGCCCGTTGTCTGCGCCACCCAGGTCTGGAGTGATCCTTGGGGCTGGGACACTTTGTGGTCTTGGGTCACTGAGGGTGAATATCCACACCTTAGGTCTATAGCACACTTTGCCGTCCTGGGTTTGATCTTCTAATAATGAAGTTAGGTTGAGATACTGTGACCCTCCTTTTCAGTTGAGGAAATAACTGCCAAGGTCACATAGCTTGTAACTGTGATCCTGACTTTCAGGGCACTCTGGGAGTTTAAGTGTCAGAGAAGTAGCTCAGGCAAGGACCCCAATGAGAATGTGCTCCCTACTGCTCTGACATCCATGGTGTCCCCCAGATGCTGGAGAGCATGATCACTAAGGCCCGGCCAACAAGGGCAGAGACCAGCGATGTGGCCAATGCTGTACTGGATGGGGCAGACTGCATCATGCTGTCAGGGGAGACAGCCAAGGGCCACTTCCCTGTGGAGGCCGTAAAGATGCAGCATGCGGTAGGAGCTCAGAATGAAAAGCAAATGGGCCGGGGACCCAAATCCTTTTTGTACCCCAGAGTCCCTTGCCAGCCTGACCTTCTGGTACCTGCAGATTGCTCGGGAGGCAGAGGCCGCAGTGTACCACCGGCAGTTGTTTGAGGAGCTACGCAGGGCTGCGCCACTGAGCCGTGACCCCACTGAAGTCACTGCCATTGGTGCTGTGGAGGCTGCTTTCAAGTGCTGTGCTGCTGCCATCATTGTTCTGACCACTTCTGGCCGGTGAGGAGGAACACTGGGAAGCGCAGACAGGGCTTTGGATTAAGGGTAGGCTGGAATGGGCCAGGGACCTGGGTGTTGTATGGTCATCAGGGAAGAAGACCAGTGCTCCAGGCAAGAGAGGTAGCTATGAGGACTAGAGGCCAGGTGAGGCAGATCTTGGAGTACACAAGGACTCATGTCATCTAGTTCCAGGGGACTGACAGGAGACAGTGGCATCATTTGGCTTGTTGGCTTCAGGGCATTTGGGTTCTTAGGTCTCAGAGGCAAGTTCATTTAGCCAGGAGAATACTGAAGTGTTGCAAATGGGCCAGTGAGTCTGAGTTCAAGTCTTTGCTCTGAAACTTAGCAATGAGACCTTGGGTAACTCACCTAGACTCTACAACCCTGCTCTGTACCCTCGGGTCTGTGTAAATTCACCACTGTTTCTCATGGAGTTCTGAGGATTAACAAGACACATTAAGTAGTACATATAAATTAAGTGCTATATAAATGCACTCTCTCTAAATGACTTCGTGTTTTTTGTTTGTTTGTTTTTTCCAAATTACCAGGAATTGAATTCAGGGGCACTTGACCACTGAGCCACATCCCCAGCCCTATTTGTATTTTATTTAGAGACAGGGTCTCACTGAGTTGCTGAGTGCCTTACTCTTGCTGAGGTTGGCTTTGATCTCACCATCTTCCTGTCTCAGCCTCCCAAGCTGCTGAGGTGTGTGCCACTGTGCCTGGCAGATTGATGGTTTTTAAAGCAGTTTCTCCTTATTATATCATTTGGTGTATTCCTATTGTGTGGTAGGAAGGGCAGGTACTCTTATTTTACAGAGGAGAAAATTAAGGTCCAGAGAAGTATGTTGACTTCCCCAGGATCGAACAGCTTCCTGGTGACACCTGGAACCACAATTCAAACTCCTGTTTCCTGTTTCTACACTCTTGCTCTTCTTCAGCTCAGCCCAGCTTCTGTCTCGGTACCGACCTCGAGCCCCAGTCATTGCTGTCACCCGCTCTGCCCAGGCTGCCCGCCAGGTCAACCTATGTCGAGGAGTTTTCCCCTTGCTCTATCGTGAACCTCCAGAGGCCATCTGGGCAGATGATGTGGATCGCCGGGTCCAATTTGGCATTCAAAGTGGTGAGCCTCCCAGACCTCCCTCCCTTCCCTTCCCTGGCATTTGTATCAGGAGTCCTCCAACCTGGCTTCCCTCACCACTCCAAAAAGCCTTACCCCTCTCCTTTGATTCCGGATTTTCCCTGTAAGAGTCACTTCGACTGAGAAGTAGCTTGGATTCTCTAGCTGAGAGAGAGGGCGGAGCCATCCCTAAGTCACCCCCACCTGCTGTGCCAGGTGGCTAGAGCCCAGTATGACATAGGAGCAAGAGGAGAGAAGAGAAAGCTGAGCAGCTGGAATGAAAATCAAATTGACAGTTGTCATATGATCCTTCCTACCTGACCTCTTTTTACAAGTGGACAGCCTTGCTACTTAGCAACCATGCACCCACTTCCACCCCATTGACACACTACAGCTTTAACACACCACGGTGGTTACATTTCCTGCAGTGCCACCTCAGGTTCCTCATTTCCCACCAGGGTAGCCCTGAAGGCACTTCGGGGTGGTAGCTGATTCTTATTATTGGGCTGGTCTAGGTCACTCAATGACTATCATCTTCTTTCCCTCCTCCAGGAAAGCTCCGTGGCTTTCTCCGTATTGGGGACCTGGTGATTGTGGTGACAGGCTGGCGACCTGGCTCTGGCTATACTAACATCATGCGAGTGCTGAGCATATCCTAAGATGGCCCTTCCCGCTCTGATCCAGTCCAACTCTTCCTCCCCTCACTGCTCCCTCCAACCCACAACCCCCACAGCCCCATTTCTAAGTCCCTGTACTCCCTAGACCACATCTGCCATCTAGCCCCTTGCAGGGTGCCCCTCCCCCTCTGCATTTCACACAGGCCCTGAAAATCTGTGTCCAATTATGCACTGGCCACCCAGCAGCACCAATTGTGTATTCCCCATATCCAATCCGCTCAGCCAGCCTCTAAGATGCCCTGAGCCTTTAATCCCAGCTTGGCTGTTTAATTCTATTCTTTCAGATTTCTCATCCCTGGGGTTGGTGAGCAGAGACAGGTGATCTTGTCTAGTCTCCACTGAACCACTATTTTAAAACATTGAATACCATGCAGTCTGATGCTCTGTGTGGCCCTCATGATCAACAGGGCATCTCCTGAGGAGAGTGGCACTTCCCCCTGTTAGTCTCAAGCCAGGGCAGGCTACCCCTTTATGGTGACTGACAGCGACATCAGGGGGTCACACTTTGGGGGAAACTGGGGAGAATCAAGAGCCAGGCAGGTTGATCTTATCACTGATTTTACAGCCTTGGGGCTGAGTTTGCAGACTGGCTTCCCCTGGCTACTCCCATGGCT
This sequence comes from Glaucomys volans, assembly GCA_020662805.1. Taxonomy (NCBI): domain Eukaryota; kingdom Metazoa; phylum Chordata; class Mammalia; order Rodentia; family Sciuridae; genus Glaucomys; species Glaucomys volans. The sequence goes on from JAJEJO010035810.1 coordinate 13,475, forward strand.
ACCTCATTGCTTTGCTGGGCCACAGGCCCCCTCTTGCACTCAGAAATTCCCTCACACCCACTTTGTTCCAACACACAAACCAAGAGCCAAAATGAGTGTCTCTATTTTCTTTTAAACCCAGTGATTTGGGAGCAATTATAAAACTTCTCCCCCACACCAAGAACCCCAGAACTCCCCACCCAGGAGGAAAGGAGACTGATGATCTTGGCCCCACACTCTTTGATAGTGCAGAGTAGGAGAGGGGACAGAGTGGGTGGGTAAGGGATTACTCTTGTCCCTGAGAAGGTAGAGGGGCTGTCTGGCTGCCCTTCCCCAGGCTTGGATACCTTGGGTCCCCCTTACTCCTGTATCAACAGCAGACCCAGAAGAGAAAGAAACCCAAAGATAAAAATAGTCCTCCTCCCCATCTTGGGTGTCCCCTCCTGCCCTTACCTAAGTCGGGAGAGAGGGTTCAGTATTGCTGATGGCACTGCACAAGGACCACAAGAGGTGGTGGGAGGGGTCCTGCCTCCTCCTGCTCCTCCCATCTCCCTCCCAATAGGCAGGGAAGGAAAGATAAAGGATCAAATGAATTGATAAGTCAAATTAGTAAATGAATAAATAAAATTAATAAATAACTGAATAAGACAAATTAAAAAGGAAAGAAGAAATCACATAAGGATTTGGATACTTGCCCTCTACCCAGGTGGATCTAGGCTAGCATAGTAAGGAGGTGCCAATTATCCCTTAGCTTTACGGGGGATACACCACTGGGGCAGGAGGCACGGGGAAGAGGCAGCTCCCAGTTTACAAAAACAGTTCTACCACATAGACAGAGGCTGCAGGGAACTGGGCCGATGTGTGTTCCCACTTGGCATTGTCTGGGTGGGGCCACAGGTGGCAGTAAGAGGGCAAAGGTAGATGCCCACACTCAGGATTCAAGACATTTGTTGGCAGCAGTGAGGGCACAAGTAATTGACAGTGCCCAGCTATGCTAAGGGGACAAGAAGATAACCACATGGGGCAGGACCTGCAGGGTCATTGGCAGGGAAACAGAGACATCTAATTACTTGGCAGTGATGGTCATGGCAAGTGCTTGGACTTAATAAAGGTGGGGTCATGGGTCCAGGCCTGCACCTGGCAGGACCCTGGTCAGGGAATGCCCTTGTCAAAGGGCTTTGAGTCACTTCTACTTGGCAGTGGAGACATACAGAGCCTGGCACAGTGCCTTGAGCATGGTAGGCACTCGGTACATAGGACAAATAGGTGAATGGATCAAGATGTTAGGCTGCGGCTGCTTGAGGTGAGGACACAGAGAATATCTTCATGGTGGTAAGGGCAGACATTCCCATAGGGCAGTGTTTCGGGTCCTCTCGGCTTTCCCCGAGAGGCATCTGTCATTGGGCACACACCATTGCACCCCAATAGCTAAGGCCTGTGTAACCAAAGGTTTCACATGTTGGCAGAGAGCTGGGGGCCCCGGGGGGTGGCTGGCTCAGGCACTGGTGCCCTTGGGGGCTGGGCTGTCCCTGGAGGCTTGGCCAGGAGCCCTGAGGGGGGCAACCGCTCACTTCCAGAGCCTTTTCGCCCAGGAGAGCCATCACCTGTTGCCCGCTGAGGCAAAGAGGGTTGGGAGGCTGAGAGTGGGCGGCCCCGAGGTCCTAACCGCCGACTGCCTCCTCCTGGTGGAGGACCCAGCAGGGAAACCTGGGAGCGCCCTGCCCTGGATAGGCTGGCATGGAGGGTTCGAACTGGTGGGGCAGGCAAGCGGGAGGTGGATGCCCATGGCCCCCGAGCCAGCAGAGGGCCACCTCGGACAGGCACCAGTGGGGAGGCTGGGGAGCCTGCTGAGAGTCGAGCAGAGCGAGCAAGGAGGGTGGCTGGAGAATCAGGGGAGAGGGGCAGAGGGCCCCGCTGATGGGTCAGGGCAATGGCCACATTGGAGGTCACAGCAGCTGCCTGTAGAGGGGCATGCACAAGTGGCTCCCACAGCACTGGCTTTCCACTAAGCCGAGCTCCAGTGCCTGGAGCCAGGCCTCGAACGCCCCGAGCCATGTCCCTGTCGTGTTGCACCAAATGCTGCTCCATGATACCACCACTGCTGCCTGGACTTGGCTCAGAGCGCTTCCGTTGCAGTATGGAATTCTTCTTGCCTAGAAGTTGTCCCAGGAATATGGAGTTCATAATAAGGAAGGAATCCAAGACGGAGGTTGGATGCCAAAGAATGTGAAGGTAACCAGATGTCAGTAAAGGGATGAGGGTGGGATTGAAAAGCAGGGGATGAAAAGCAGGAGTATGGAGATGGTGCTGGGGGATAGAGATTGGAAGATGAGGTTGTGAATCAGAGGTGGTCTCAGGAGCGTCCTCAGGGCATGGAGACTTGGGGATGTTTCCAGGGGTAGGACACACTGAGGGATAAGGACCATGATCCACAGTATTGAAAGGCCTCTTGGGGGCATTTACTGGGAATTGGGTGAGTTGGGTGTGGCACTGAAGCCCTAGAGACTGTTTCTTGCTGTAGAGATGGGGTTAGACACAGTTGGGATCCAGGGTAGACAGATCTCACCTATGCGGCGCAGCCGATCCATGGCCACGGTCTCGAAAGCCCGGCGCATCATAGGGAACTCCTCCAGCACTGCGTTGAAATGGTCCACACTGAGTGAGTAGAGGCGGCAGTAGGTGTCAGCCCGTACACTGGCTGTGCGCCGGCCCCGGGTCAGCAGGCAGATCTCTGCAGAGGTTGGAAGGAGGCTCAGAACCCATTTTCAGAGCCCCCTCTCACTAGGCTTGCACCAGATGACCCGAAAGTCTCAGGCTCCTCCCTAGACTTGGAAGAAACTAAAGGTTTTCCCCTACCCCAGGGTCCCTAAATGTTTCAAGCATTGTCTCTCCCCAGACCCCTGAACAAATTTCTGGATGACTGCTTCCTGTCTTTCTCTTCTTCTTTCTTCTTTTTTCCTTTTTTTGCAGTACTAGGGTTGAAACCAGAGGTACTCTCTACCACTGAGTTACTCACCACTTTTCCTTTCTTTCTTTCTTTCTTTTTTTTTTTTTTAATTTTGAGACAGGGTCTTGCTAAGTTGCCCAGGTTGGCTTTCAACTTGCAATCCTCCCACCCCTAACTTCCTGAGTAGTTGAGATTACAGGCATATACTACCACACCTGGCTACTCTCCACATTAGAGCTGATAATAGGTAGATCTTGCTGGCCTCTAGACACCCACTTCAATTCCCAGACCCAGCCTGACTGCTCCATCCCAGGAGCAGACCTGGGGCAACTCACTCCTCCTACCCCATGAATAAACACTAAGGGTTACCTTGGAGGATAAAAATAATGCCAAAATGTAACATGATGGGGATACTGGAGGATGGTGGGTGTTTTGAGGGCTGAGAGGTTATGTGAGTCTCAAGTCACTTTGGGAAGCTGGCAGAACTGTCCCGACGGCCACAGGCTAGGTCCCTGAATCATAACACCAGGGTAGTTACACAAAGTTCAAATGCCTGAGACAGCACTGCTTCATTCCTATTTTTCCCTCAACTCATATGATCATTGGATTTCACTGGCTAAGGGTCTTAAAAGGCCCTCTATCTCCAAATTTGTGATCTGACTATATGCATTGGAAACTCCTGAGAAGCTTTTAAAAAGTACAGCCCCTGGGCTGGGGATATAGCTCAGTTGGTAGAGTACCTGCCTCGAAAGCACAAGCTGCTAGGTTCAATCCCCAGCATCGCAAAAAAAAAAAAAAAAAAAAAAAAAAAAACAGCCCCCCCCCCCACCCCCAGCGATTCTCACTGTCTCACTGAGTATGCTGGGAAGGGACTGGAACTCTGATTGAGCAGCATAGCCAGGAGGGGACCCTGATCCCAGGGAGCATTTGCCCTCTTCCCAGTGTTTGTGATCCACCCTCCACCCTCCTTGAGGTCTGCTAACCCCCAAAGTAGGATCCGTCAGTGAGGCGGGTGTCCCGGGCACCACGTGCCAGCACACTGAGCAGTCCGTGCTGGATGAAGTACATCTTCCTGCCCACGGAGCCCTCACGCACCACAAGGTCCCCTGGCTGGAAGACCTCAAAGCGTAGCTTGGTGAGCACGGCGGTGACGAAGCTGGGGTCAGCATGGGCAAACAGTGGCATGTGGGCCACCAGGCCTCGGCAGGTGAAGTTAATGATCTCCTGGGCAGGAGAGGGACCTGTCAGGTAGGCTGTGCCCCCTGCCCTGAGATTCCTCCACTGAACTGTCTCCAGAAACTCCACCCTGGGGTCAAGATCTGCCATAGGATGGGGATTCTATAGTGGACTTGGGACTTAAGCTCCTGGACTTTGGTGGAACCATCTCCCCCAAACAGAAGTCCCTAGAGTCCCACCCATATATACGTCACCCACATAAGGCCTTCAGGAAAGACTCTAACTGTATAAGGCCCCTCACATCCCTGACCTCCTATGGTGCCCCCTGCAGGCCTTACTCTCTATAAGTACCTACTGATCAGTACCTCCTACCCTGAGAAAGAACACCCCCAGAAACCCAGATCCTTGAACAGCCACCGTCAAGGGCCTGGCCCAGCCCCACCTCCCGCAGTGGCTCGCTCAGCTCTCCTAGGATACTCTCCTCATCGAACATCTTGCCCTGGTAGCGGTGCTCGTAGTACTCATGGATGCGTTGCCGCGTGTCAGCTGGCAGCTTGTGGAAGGACATATACTGTTCCACCTGCTTGTACTGGAGGGCCGACCCATGGCGGCAGGAAGAGGACACAGAGAGACATGGGTAGGGGTGGAAGGTCACAGGCACAGATCAGAGTCAGAGAGGTAAAACATGGAACCAGATGTGGATACACAGGACCACAAGATATATGGATAACAGTGGATGTAGCAGAGTCACAGAAAAAAATAAAAATGGAGGGGTGGGGGTCCAAGGACAGAAGTTTGGGACAAATGGACAGGGGGCAGGAAAAGACACAAGAGACCCGACAGGGCATACATCAGAATAGGCCTCAAGTCGAACTACCCAGTCTCCAACACCTCTCCACACCCACCCCTTCCCTCTCCTACTCCTGCTGACCTTCTCCTGATACTGACGCCGGGAAGAGTCCAAGGACTGGATGAGGGCAGTGGCGTGACCGATGAACATGGCGTAGCATGTGGCGCCCACGATCATGCTGAGCATCGTGAGCCAGACGTCGGGCATGCCTACAGGTGCCTGCTGCCCATAGCCAATGCACAGCATGTGGCTCATGGCCTTGAACAGGGCATGGGAATACTGGCGGCCCCATGAGTGGTTCTGGGGGCAGAGTACATTGCAGTGCTAGGCATAGCCCCTCAGAGCCTCATTCTCCACCTTCCCCTTTTTCTCTCTCTCAGTCCTTCTGCCTGCCCCTTCTACTTCAGACCTTCCTCCCAGGAGACACTTGTTTGACTCTGGGGTCCCTGAAGCAAAAGGGGCCTCTTTGCAGTTTGGGGGCCTGTTTCTGCTTAGGTTCCCTTCCTTGCCTGCTCCCTCCAACACACAAAAACTTCCTCTGGGTCTCTTTCCCTTCCCCGCTCCTCCCTATCTCCTCCAGTCTTCTCTCTTGATTATCTCCCACTTCCTGCTCCCTGTGGCCATTCCTGCTGCTTAGGCAGAAGAGCCCTCAGAAGGCCCAAGAGCAGCAGAGCTGGGGGATTTCTCACCACCATGCGGTTGATGGAAACCCAGCAGTCAGGAGGGAAGTCCTGCAGCATGGGGACCAGGAACTGCAGACAGCCATCCCAGTGACAGAGCAGCAGCATCATCCCAATGAGGTTGAAGATACGAACCACAGCGCTGGCCAGGTCATAGGTCATGTGAAAGATCTGAGGAGTCCGAGGAGGGGCTGCTGTGGACAGGAACCCCTCCCTGCTGATCCTTCTCCAGTCCCAGCCTTGCAAATTCTCTTTGAACTTCTCCCTTGCCCCAGCCTCCCTGAATTTAAAAAATGTGGCTATTATTTGTGTAGAGTTTTATAGCACACATATATAGCTCATATAAAGTAGGTTGTGTTTCCTACTCTCATTGGTAGGAAGATTGAGGCCAATCGTGTGCCCAGGATCACACAGTAAGTGTCCCAGTAGAGACTCAAACAGGTCTACCGCACAAGATGTCCAGGTGTGGCCTGAAAAAGAGGGCAGGGGCATTTCACAATGTAATGTCCCCAGGACATGTGTGTAAGGATTAATGCCATCTGCCCTCTTCCCCTCCAACAGCCGTAATAATAATAATAATAATTAATTTGCTAAGAACTTACAAGGCACCAGATGCCTAAGTGCTTTACATGCATTAATTCCTTTAATCTTTACAACCACACCATAGGTATCTATCTACCTGGGATTAACCCTAAAGTGTTTATCCAGCTGCTGTGCTCCACCCTCCTGCCCCAACACTCTGCCCCGCATGGCTCATCCCCTGAATTCTTATTCTGTCACTGTTTCTCCCCATCAACTTTAGAATAAACTCAACCGTGGAAGCGTCACCCATTTGCTTCACTTATAAAGTCACCAGGAGCCCCACCCATAAAGCCTTCCTCAAGGGCCCTGAGAGCACCCCCTGCCCACCTCCCTGCCCCACCTCCTCCCACTGGTGAATGTAGCGGATGAGGCGGGAGAGGCGGAGCAGCCGCAGCAGGCTGAGGATCTTGGTGAACCGAACGATGCGCAGGGCACGCGCTGTTTTGTAGACCTCAGCATCCAGCCGTGGCTCCAGCTCCACCACCAAGAAAATGTAATCCACCGGGATGGAAGATATGAGGTCAACCAGGAACCAGGTGCGGAGGTAGCGCGTGCGGATGGCCCGCGGTGCCAGAAGGATCTCTGCGCCTTCCTCTACCACGATGCCGGTGCGGAAGTTGAGTACCAGATCCAGCAGGAAGAAAGTATCAGAGAGGACATTGAAGACGATCCAGGGAGGGGAGTTCTCCTCCTTGAAGAAGGTGATGCCCACGGGAAGTACTATGAGGTTCCCCACCATCAGCAGCAGCATGATCAAGTCCCAATAAAACCTAAGGTGGGAGCAGAATGGGGAGTAAGACCACGATATTTCACCAACCACTGGAATGACAGAAAATAGTGTGACTCCCCTCCAAAATGGGCATGAATACAGAATAACAGAATAACCATTAATAGCCACTGGGAATGAAAATTGGAACTGCTATTTGGGAAAATTGTATAGTATCATCTAATGAAGTTAAACATTTGCATTCCCAGTAATCCAGCAATTCTATTCCTAGGTATGTACACACCAGAGAGAAACAAGCACTCCAGCAATATATACAGGAATATTTATAACAGAATTAAATTTTGGAACAACCCAAATGTTCATCAGTAGAAAATGTAGATAATAAGACAAGTAGATAAATACTCTGTGTGATACGTGATTTATCCATAGTCTGGAATACTACGTGGTTGTGAAACCACTCGACTCCAGCTACATCTGCAGTATGGATGAAGCTCACAAATTTAATATTGGGGAAAAAAAGTGCAAGATACATAAGGATAATATTGGATGAGTTCACTTGCACAGAGTTTAAAACAGTCAAAACTAAATTACATTCATTATTTCAGGATTCAGAAGAGTGGTAAATCTATTTTAAAAGTAAGAAAATGTGTACCACAAAACTCAGAATATGGGGTTGGGGATAGATCTGTAGTAGAGTTGTGTGCTTAGCATGCTTGAGGCCCTGAATTCAATCCCCCACCAATAAATATAAATGAATGAATGAATGAATGAATGAATGAATGAATGAATAAAAGAATGTGGGTTTGGGCCAGGCATGGTGGCGCATGCCTGTAATCCCAGCACTTGGGAGGCTGAGGCAGGAGGATCGCGAGTTCAAAGCCAGCCTCAGCAACTTAGAGAGGCCCTAAGCAACTCAGTGAGACCCTGTCTCTAAATAAAATACAAAATAGGGCTGGGGATGTGGCTCAGTGGAGTGCCCCTGGGTTCAATCCCCAGTACCAAAAAAAAAAAAAAAAAGAAAAAGAAAAAAGAAAAAAGAAAAAGAATGTTGGTTTGGGAAAGAAATATGAGAACACTTAGTGGGTGCTCTCATATTTATGGATTTGGGAAAGAGATACAAGAGCACTTCTGTGGTGCTGGCAATATGCAACCTCTTAACACAGCTATTACGTGAGTTTGAAATATATACACACACACATACACACATATATACAAAATGATATATAATGATATATATAATTATATATGTGTATATATATGTGTGTATATATATGTGTATATATACATATATATCTATATATCTATTTCTATATACATCTATATATATATATCTCTTCTCTACTACATGAGATCTGTCACCACTATTAACTATTCTAAAGGTTAAAAAAGAAAGATAAAGTACTCCAATCCCACAGGGTTGTTGAAAAAATTTCCTCTTAAACAATGGACGTGACAGTGCTATACAAGCACTAGCTGGTGTTATGACTCACCAGCCCTTTATCCCCAGCTTTCTGAAAAGGTTGTTGCTTCTCCCATCTCTAGCTTTCTACCCATTCCTAGTCTAGTAGTCCACACTCTCCTCAGCCTTCCCCACCCCAGTCCTCCTCCCCAGAATAGTAGGACCTATGAATTCTGTTTCTCTGTGGGAATCTGCTTATTCATGTTCCAGGGTAGGTTGGTCTGTCCTGCCTCCCATTCGACCTGAGTGTTCCAGGGACACCCCTTCCTAGTGCCTCCATAGCATCTCATAGATCTGCACATATAGAGGAACTTCATGGAAGATCCTAGACAGTAAGACTTGAGCTCCACATTCCTTACTCTCTCTAACCTTCCTGTGCCCACAGGGACACTGACTGAGTCCATGCAATGGTATGGGCTATGAGAGCTACACTGCTGTGGCAGATGCTGTGGAAAAAAGAGGTTGGGAGGGAGCTGGGAGAAGCCTTCACTCAGAGAAAATCACTGGATAATCTGAGGCACTCAATTACCTATGGTGGTTTTAATTCTAGGACACATTTAATCCCAGCATAAATCCAGGGCACAGTGTCTTCTGACTCTGAAAAATCAATTCTCCCAGTCCTTGAAAGGTGCTTGGGGGGTTCCAGTACAGGCCTCCAGGAAACCCCTCAGACTCTGTGCTTTCGTTCAACAACAAACCCTTGACCCCTCCTTCCCTCTCTTCTGGGCTGCTGAGGAGAAATCCTGTACTGTGAGATTCTGGGAGAGGGGAGGGAAAAGGGTTTGCCTAGCCATAAGAGCATCTTCACAGCCTGACTCACAGGCGGTCACAAGCCCAGCGGGTGATGCAGTAAAAAGGATGGAAAGAAGCACAATCATAAGGGGGGATATAGCTCCTAGGGATACATCTGAGGGTGAACTGGAGAAAGGAAGGGAGATCCATGGGGAACTAGAAAAGGTACACTTGAAGGGTTAGAGTGAGGCAGTAAAGAGAGAAGTGGAAAGGACAATGGGAGGAAGAGGAACACTTAAGGAGTGTGTATGTTTGTGGATTTAAGATAATGCCTGGGTCTCCAATTGTGTATTGAGCCTCTAGATTCACACTTCACCCATTCTGCTTCTTGAGTTCCCCAGGTTAGAAGCTTTGCACACATCTCCGCCTTATCCAAAAGCTGTCCTTCATTTCCCCCAAGGACAGGGCTGCTCTCCTCCCCTAGCGACCTTGATGAAGAGGTACAGCCTGATGGGGACTGTAAAATGGCCCCACCCCCACCTCCTTTCCTTCTTTCTGGGAGTCACCTGGGCAGTGATTGTGGCCCTGCTTTGCTGCCTCAATTGCTCTGAGTATTCGCCTCGCCACACCCTGCGTTCAGCACCACGGACAGCGTTCAGATTAGCTGGCTGGACCCCTCTCCAGCATTTCTATTTTTCCTGTAGCCTGTCCTGCTGAACTAAGCAGGTGCTGAGAGTAGGGGTAGAGGAGGGGAGAGAGCGGAGCTCGGATTCCGCCTCAGGCTAACCCCACGCTTTGGGATATGACATAATTTCCCAGATCCCCACCAAACAGGACGGAGGAAGCAAGGGTTCCAAACTCGGGTAGCCCCTGTAGTCCCGATGGGGTCCCGGGTTCCTGAAATGGGAAATCAGGTCTCTGGAGATCTCTGATGCGTGCTTGCCCCTCTGGAATCCCAGCCTGACAAGTCATCGAGGATCTCCAGCCGGGGATACCCTAGCCAGGTATTCCCAGGCTAGGTTGAAGGAGGTGACTTTCCTGCCCCACCCGAGATCCCTAGGCCGGAAATGAAGTGACCCCAGAGGGTGGGGCGGTCCGAGACTCCGCGTCGATGCCTGCCGGGGTGGGTCCGTATCTCTCGCCCTCCCTGCCGGGCCCCCAGTACCGGAAGTCGCTGTAAGGGTGGATGATCCAGGCCCCCGCTGACTTCACCCTCTCCTGCTCGATTTCCACTGCTTTGTGGCTGCCGAACACCCGAAGAGAGAACTTGTTGACCGTGGGCTGCAGTAGCGTCCCGAGCTGCCTCCTCTTAGGCTCAGGAGCTGACCCGGGGATCGGACCTGAGGCCGCGGTTGCTGGAGCGGGAGCAGCGGGAGGCGCCGCCTCTAGACCAGGGGTCGTCCCTTCGCCGGCCCCCACCGCTGGCCGCTGCTCCGCCTCCATGACGACCTCCCGCTTACACACTTGGCCTCCTACACCCTGCTGCGGCCATTGGGCGGGGGGGGGGGGGTGGACCCCCGACCCCTCAGGAGTAGGAGCCGGCGTAGTCCTGCTGGCTTGCAGCGGAGGCGTCTTAGCTCGGAACTGCTGGCTCGTTGGGCGGAGGGGGTGTGTGCGACAGACTGGCGGGCGGGTTTGCGCTGCGCCCCCTGGCGAGGGCCGCGCAAAGACCCGGTCGAGCGGGCGGGGGTGCGACCAACGATGCCAGAGTCCTGGGGGGGACTCAGAGGTGGGTGTGGCTTAGAAATCCGAAGGCGGCCCTCAAAGCGTCCGAGCCCGGGGCCGCGAAGCGCAGCCAGAGCCAAGGAGGGGGCGTGGCCTAGAGTTGACGGGCTTTTAGCCACTGAGAGCCAAGGAGGTGGAGCCGCCTGCAAGTGGCGGGAAAACCGATCGCGGGTTTTGACGTTCGTGGGATTCGGGAAGGTGAAGGATGGAAGCCAATGGAAGAAGTGGGAAATGGTTTTTGAGATTCTTTTCTCCCATCCTCGCCCATGGTCTCCAATCCTGATTCATTTTCTTTCATCATTCTCCTTACGCTTATTCCTTCCTTCCCAGCTCCTCCAAGCTGATACCCCTAGTGCATTTCCTGATTCTGCCAACCTTCACCAAAGGCAACTCTGCCCTTCACTAAGTGACGCCGATACAAAGATGCGTATAAAAGTGTTAGCTATACTCTAAAGCCACTGTTCATCTGTGCTCAAGGACAGACGGATGAACAGATAAATCACAGTGATATGTGATGTTAAGTGCTACAAATTCCTAAATCTCTCCAATTCTTCCCTTCATATTCTTTCTTTCTCTCCCCCCCCCCCC